>WBNM01044326.1:31920-44466 GCA_013399055.1 Ramphastos sulfuratus | reverse complement strand
CACTGGCACAGGTTGCCCAGGGAGGTTGTGGCTGCTCTCTCCCTGGATGTGTTCAAGGCCAGGTTGGATGAGGCCTTGAGTGACCTGTACTAGTGGGAGGTGTCCCTGCCTATGGCAGGGGGTTGGAACTAGATGATCTTTGAGGTCCCTTCCAACCTTACCATTCTATGATTCTATGATTCTATGATTCTATGATTCTATGATTTTATCTTTGTGGGTTTTATGGTACATTATAAAACACTGACTTTTAGGACATTCCTTATGTAATGTGTGAATTGTGTATCAGTTAGAAATGTAAATATTTGGTGGTCTGCACACATAGGCCATTTGCCAAACACACACCCATGAGCAAGCAGAAGACATGCACAATGCATTCCTGCATGCAGAGCCAGACTGGAGCCTCAGGTTTGGTTTTCAGGTCCTGTTTTGACTATTGCAAACCACACAAGAATCAGGTTGCCTTCTGTGGAGATGTTTCTAGCCTGGCAATGTATTTCCTAGAAGTGTGGAACAGCCAAGGGACCTTGAAAGATCATCTGGTCCTACCTGAGCTGAGAAGGGGAGCCCACATGTGATTATCTAGCACCCTGCCCAGTCATGTCTTGAAAACCTCCATTGACAGGGACACCACCACACCTGTGGGGAGGTTGTTCCAGTGAATCATTCTTCTCATTGTAAAAAAAAAAATCCTTACATCAAGAAGAACCTTTCAAAAATTAAAAAAGCAAAGATTCCTGCTCCCTCTGAACTTCACCCCAAGGCCTTCCTCACGTACTTCTATCAGTAATATTTTTACTTCAACTCAGAATGCACCAATTCATTTCAATGTATGCTCAGCTAAAGAAAGACCCTGAAAAATATTCATTATATTATTTAGACTTTGGCTAACATGACTGGAAGAGACCTCTTTAGGCAATGAACAGGGCACTCTGCTCTCACAGGTAGTTAGGACAAATTATTTCACTGATTAGCCATCACCCAGCTAAAGGACTTTTGCCCTGATGGCAAGAAACCTTTTCCAGGTTTCCAATCTGCATGCATTAACAAGATTCTTATGCCAAAAGAAGTTTCTTTTTGCTTGAACATGGCTTTTCCTTCAGTAGTTTACCTCCCTAATATCTTTATCTTCACAATCTCTTTCAAAAGAGGCAACATATATCCTCTTTGTTTTGCAGGATTAAATGTGCCAAGTTGTTTCATTTTCCCTTCTGTGGTAAAGCCTTCTCTTATCTTTCCCAGCTTTGTAGCTTTTCTCTGCAGCTACTTAGGCTTCAGGTCATTTTTCTTGGAATGTAGATAACCAACACTGTAGAGTCTTTCAGATGAGGTCTGCATAACCTTGTACAGCTTTATAGAATATATCATACAGGATATATAAGCTTGAACTTCTTTCTAGGTGAGATATCTACAAGAGTCCTAGTCCCCCTAAAAACAGTTAAAACATTTAAGCTGTATCCTTCTTCTTCCCACTAAGGCTGTTCTAGGGCACAAAGATGTTACAAGTTCTCAAATTAATTCATGAACTTGCACTTTAATATTTTAAATATTAGCTACATTATTTCTCTTGCCCTTTGAGTGTCCTTATTTTTCCCATTTGATATTTTTACCTGACTTTTCATTAACTCTGCTGTCTAAACTAGCAGCACCAGAACACTGTCACTCTCCTAACTCTCTTGTCAACATCATTAATGAAATTATTAAGATTAACAAGGTTGATCTCAAAACTGAATCTTGAAAATCTATTAGTGACTTCATTACAGTACTTCCTTTTTGATAGTTCCCATTGTCTTCTGACTACTCCCTACTCTCCTTACCCATTTTCAGTTCTTTTAATGATTCTTATCACATCCTGCTTAATTAATAATTTCCCACGAGGCAATACATCAAATACAATCAAGATAGAACAGTTCTATCCATTCCCTTTGCCTAAAAATATCACAGAATTTATCAAAAATGATTTTTTGTTAATCTGAGATAATCTACCTTTGATTAAAAAAATGTGAAATGTCATTCCCTCTACCTTGCTTCTCTTTATTATTCTCTCCTTCACATTTTGTTTTAAAGCCTTGCTTGAAAACCTACTGAAAGCAGACTAACATGCATTTAGAAGCCTGGGTCAGTTTGCACCTTTCTAAAACACCTTTAATACTTGCAGTTACCTGGTAGCATTTCTGCCCTTTTCTAACACATCTTCTATTGGAAATTTCCTATATCACATCTTTCAGACCTCTGAGCTGAAGATCTACCAATCTACTGCTATCTGGTCTCTCTTTCTTGTGTGCTAAATTACAGGATCACAGAATGTCAGGGGATGGAAGGGACCTTGAAAGATCATCCAGTTCAACCCATCCCTCCCACCAGAAAAGCATCACTTAGAGCAGATCGCACAGGAACGCGTCCAGGCAGGTTCTTGAATATCTCCAGAGGGGCACTTCACAACCCTGCTCTGGGCAGCCTGTTCCAGAGTTCTGTCACCCTCACAGGGAAAACATTTTCCTCATGTTTCCATGGAACTTCCTAAGCCTTAGCTTCCACCCACTGCCCCTTGTCCTGTCACTGAGCATCACTCGGCAGAGCCTGGCTCCAGCCACCTGGCATTCACCCTTTATAACCATTGCTGAGGTCACTCTCAGTCTTCTCTCCAAGCAGCACAGCCCCAGCTAACTCAGGCTCTCCTTGTAAGAGAGATGTTCCATTCCCTTAATCATCTTTGTGGCTCTGTGCTAGACTCTCTCAAGCAGTTCTATGTCCCTCTTGAACTGGGGGGCCCAGAACTGGACACAGCATTCCACATGTGGTCTCACCAGGGCAGCGTAGAGGGGCAGGAGAACTTCTCTCAACCTACTAGCCACAGCCCTTCTAATACATCCCAGAATGGCATTGGCCTTCCTGGCCATAAGTGCACATTGTTGGCTCATGGTCAATCTCCCATCAACCAGGAGCCTCAAATCCTTTTCTTTTGTATCTTTTCCCCACTAGCTACTTAATCAGTCAATGCTAGCTGCTGATAGTTGCAACAGGAGAAAAACATCAGGTTAGTTTCGGGACTGCATCTATATCATGCCTCACCTTTACTTTGCCCTTACTGCACATTGGCTGTATTAAACACATTTCACCTGGTGTAGGCAGCTAGTGAACTTTGAGAGATCTAACATGCTGTCATGGGTTCAAGACTAGATGTCTTTAAGAACCACCATAGCTCCTTAAGTTTCTCTAGAAAGGGTTAGATAGGTCCGGGGAGGGGGAACATGGGAAAATGTGATCCTTTGTAATTTCATCCCATAATGCCTGCAGACCACAGAATCACAGAATCATTGAGGCTGGAAAAGACCTCTGAGATCATTAAGCCCAGCCTATAACCTAACACCACCACATCAGCTGAACCATGCCACCAAGTGCCACTTCCAAGCTTTTCTTACACACCTCCAGGGATGGTGACTCCACCACCTCCCTGGGCAGTCCATTCCAGTGCCTAATGACCCTTTCCATCAGGAAGTGCTTCCGAACATCCAACCTAAACCTCCCCTGGCACAGCTTCAGGCCATGCCCTCTTGTCCTGTCACAAGCTGCCTGGGAGCAGAGCCTGACCCCCACCTGACTACAACTTCCCTTTAGGTAGTTGTAAAGAGTAATAAGGTCCCCTCTGAGTCTCCTCTCCTGCAGGCTACCCCAGCCCAGCTCCTTCAGCCTCTCCTCAGCAGCCTTCCCCTCCAGTCCCTTCCCCAGCCTCATTGCTCTCCTCTGGCTCCGCTCCAGCCTCTCAATTTCTCTCTTGCAGCGAGGGCCCAGAGTTGCACACAGAGCTCCAGCTGAGGTCTCCCCAGTACCAGCACAGGGCAGAATGACATCCCCAGTGCTGCTGGCCACACTGCTCCTGATATAAGCCAAGATGCCGTTGGCCTTCTGTGCCAGCTGGTTGTCTCCCAGCACTGCCAGGTCCCTCTCAGCCTCTACCCTCTATATAAACTGACTGCAAAGTCAGTTCTGTCCCTCCTCCTCCTCCTCTCCTCTCTCCCTTCCTGGCGGTGCAGGCTCCCTTATCTCTGGGTTGCAGGGGCCCTCAAGCTGGCAAAGTAATTTTTTCCTCTGTCATTTGGGTCCAGTGGGGAGGGAAGGCAGAGAGGTATGGGAGGGCATTTGAGGCCTGGGGGTTTGGCCTGGTTTGGAGGGAGGTTGTGGAAAGCTTTGGCCAAAGGAGGTTTTTGAACTGTGGCTGAGGTGAAATATGAAGCTTTGGCCTAAGGAGGTTTTTGAACTGTGACCAAGGTGGACTATGAAGCTTTGGCCAAAGGAGGTTTATTTTGGGAGATCCGTGGCTGAGGTGGACTATGAAATTGTGTATTTTATATGCTTACATACTGTTGTGTGTAGTTGTGAATCATACTTCCATTTAAATGTCCAATTCTTTCCAATTCTGTGTGGAGCATTTCCTTTACTCCCCTTGGAAGGCATAAAGAGCATTTGTCTTCACTCCCTAAACACAAGACACATGCCTCAGATCAGCAGGCAAAGTAAGGTTCAGAAGCAGCTGTGGCCATCTGAGTTCTGTAACATTCATACAAGAGAACATTTTTCCTTTTGCCAAGGTGAACCCAGTTCCTTAACATACAATTCTGTTGGTATTTAGCAAAACAACTCAGGCATTATTTTGCAAGCCTTTTATTTTTTTTTTTAATAGATACATTTTTTTACAACTTAAAGGGCACATTACAATTGAAGGAATTCATAGTTGTGTGTTTGTTGTTTGTTTTTTTTTTCAAAGGACTTTTTACATAGTGTGGAGAAGTCTTTCCTGAAAGAGAAAGAATTAAAAAGAAAACCTGAAGCACATTGGGGATGCTGTCTCAGGGTCTTTGGCAGAAAACACCTTCATGCTGCTTTGCAAGAGTCTGCAAACCACTACTGCAAGACAGAATTGGTGAATCATTGATGTTCACTGTGATATCTGACACACAAAATGTTGCAACCTCTTCGTGGGAAATCTTAACACAGGAGCTGAAAAGGCACATGACAAGAGTGGATTAGGCAACAACTCTACCATGCTGAGCAACAAAAATCTTTCCATGTGATCATAGTGATCTATCCTCATGAGATATCTTCACTATACCTGCACTGGAACAAAAAAAAAAAATAAATAATTACTTCTCTGGGGTCCCTCCCAGCTGGGACCTGAATTTGTAGGGCACATCTGTTTCATTGTCTGCTCCATACTACTGGTCAGCAGGGACCTGTTCTTGTCTTACACTTGCAAGGCAGTGAACAAGACAGTTCACCCACTAGTTCTTGTCACTCTGTCACCCCAGCTAATTTCTCTCCTTGTCATTCCTGCAGGTTTCCTAAGAATAGGACATGCAAACACTTTCCAACACACAGGTGAGATAGAATCATAGAATGGGAAGGTTGGAAGGGACCTCAAGGATCATCTAGTTTCAACCCCCTGCCATAGGCAGGGACACCTCCCACTAGAATAGGTTGCTCAAAGCCTCATCCAGCCTGGTCTGAGGCTGATCAATCTCCATCACTTCTACAGCTAGTGTTGAGGTGTNGCAGAGCCTGGCTCCATCCTCTTAGCACTCACCCATCTTTATAAACATTTGTGAGGTGATCCCTCAGGCTCCATTATGACTATGTCAGTTGGAAAACAAAAAGAAGTAATATCAAAATTACCACATCCTTAAAACCCCACACCTGATTTTCCCAGCAGTGCATTGTGATAATGATGATGACTCTCTCTCCACAAAGATAGAACTCATTATTTTTGAGATACATATTTCTACATCAATTTCTGAAAGGAAATGAATCTTACAAGCAACTATAATTGGAATGCTCTTCTCTGTGCTCTTAATTCTCATCAACAATAACCGAAAAAAAAAGTAACAATCTCACCACTAAAACATCTAAAACTGCAATTGTCAATTACCTGATATATATCCTCAAGAGAGGTTTATGTAGCCTAACAAAAAGTCAAATATTCAGTTACTTTCACTAGAGATCACTAACTGGTACCTAAAGTAGGCAGATATCCAAAAAAGCACTGATGTAGTTTACCTTTACTAATGCACAGCNACCACCTATACCAGATCACACAGGAACACATCCAGGCAGCTCTTGAATATCTCCAGAGAAGGAGACTCCACAACCCCCCTGGGCAGCCTGCTCCAATATTCTGTCACCTTCACAGTGAAAAAAAATTCCCTCATGTTTCCATGAGCACTTCCTCTGCCTCATCTTCCACCCACTGCCCCTTGTGCTGTCATTGGGCATCACTGAGCAGAGCCTGGCTCCATCCTCTTAGCACTCACCCATCTTTATAAACATTTGTGAGGTGATCCCTCAGGCTCCATTATGACTATGTCAGTTGGAAAACAAAAAGAAGTAATATCAAAATTACCACATCCTTAAAACCCCACACCTGATTTTCCCAGCAGTGCATTGTGATAATGATGATGACTCTCTCTCCACAAAGATAGAACTCATTATTTTCGAGATACATATTTCTACATCAATTTCTGAAAGGAAATGAATCTTACAAGCAACTATAATTGGAATGCTCTTCTCTGTGCTCTTAATTCTCATCAACAAAAAAAAAAAAGTAACAATCTCACCACTAAAACATCTAAAACTGCAATTGTCAATTATCTGATATATATCCTCAAGAGAGGTTTATGTAGCCTAACAAAAAGTCAAATATTCAGTTACTTTCACTAGAGATCACTAACTGGTACCTAAAGTAGGCAGATATCCAAAAAAGCACTGATGTAGTTTACCTTTACTAATGCACAGCATATGTGCCCAAATAAAATATTGGGGGTTTTAAGTTCAGAATTCTGACACTAGGCTCAAGATTGCAACTAAATATGAAGACCAGCAGTGAGATGACAAATGTGTGAATATCTTTCCATTCACTCCTTTTCCCTAAATTCAGCTGACTTTATGTGTTAGCTGCCTTGCATCCCCATCTGAAAAGTGCTTAGAGAACTGACACAATTCATCCAGCACTATGAATTTGTCTGAGCTTGATCTAATCTGCAGTTTCTCAATATCTCACAAATCCATTTTCTTTATCTTCCAAAAAACCAATATATTGCACTCTCAGCAGCTGAGGTAGTAGCAGCTGCTTACACAGAAGTGATACACTTTGCTTTAAGAAGGCATCAGGTCCAGGTGCAAACATGATACTTTTTGACTCCATGGCACAGTATGATCAAGACATTCACTAACAGTGGCTTTCATGAAAACTGAACTCAAATACACCTCTGGGTATAGCATGCAGTTTCCAGATGATATGGATCCAGCACCCTATCTGGAGAACACCAGGGGCAGTATGGACATGCAAACCCATGGTTGGACAGGCTGAAGGGTTGGTCAGGAAGAAATTTAATGAAATTCAACAATGGTAAGTGTCAAGTCTTGCACTTGGGAAAGAACAACCCCAGGTATCAGTATAGTTTGGGGACTGATCTGTTGGAAGGCAGTGAAGGGGAAAAGGATTTGGGGGTCCTAGTTGATGGGAGGTTGACCATGAGCCAGCAATGTGCTCTCATGGCCAGGAGGGCCAATGCCATTCTGGGCTGTATTAGAAGAGCTGTGGTTAGTAGGTCAAGAGAGGTTCTCCTGCCCCTTTACTCTGCCTTGGTGAGGCCACATGTGGAGTGCTGTGTCCAGTTCTGGGCCCCTCAGTTCAAGAGGGACATAGAACTGATTGAGAGAGTCCAGTCCAGAGCCACTAAGATGACTAAAGGAATGGAACATCTCTCTTACAAGGAGAGACTGAGGCAGCTAGGGCCCTTTAGCTTGGAGAAGAGGAAACTGAGAGGTGACCTCATCAGTGGTTATAAATACGTAAAGGGTGAGTGCCAGGAAGCTGGAGCCAGGCTCTTCTTGGTAATACCCAATGACAGGACAAGGGTCAGTGGGTGGAAGTTGAGGCACAGGAAGTTTCATTTAAACATGAGGATGATTTTTTTTCTCTGTCTGACTGAACACTACAACAGGCTGCCCAGGGGAGTTGTGGAGTCTCCCTCTCTGAAGATATTTGAGACTCACCTGGACGTGTTCCTGTGTGATCTGGTCTAGGTGATCCTGCTCTGGCAGAGGAATTGGACTGGATGAGCTTTTGAGGACCCTTCCAGCCCCTATGATTCTATGGTTCATATATAACCTCTGAGAAACTAGAGGTTCCGAATAATGCTATTGCTTGATGAAGCAAACATGAGCCAGATTTTGAGGTACTTGGAAAGTTCCCTTATCTAATGGTGCCTCTTGAGATCCTTCTAGACCAAATCTTATCAGAAAATCAAAAAACTGAAGGAACTTAATGCACTCAGGGTATGAACCTTCTCCCCATACACTCACAGATGGCTTGTGTGATGTAATCACACTAGCCCAACCTGTTCTGGAGACCTGTTTCATCTCACATGCAACAGTCTGCTGGTATATACGCCATGATGGGGGGCTTGTCTGGGATTTCTGGATTGCTAGACACCTGGAAATCCTGGAAATATTACTGAAACCAACAGAAAAAGGCAAGAGCAGAGTAAACCACCCAAAATGGCAAGTTTGTCACAAGGCACTGTAGCACTGACAGAAGTACTTTATTTTTTTTTTTTAAAGAGATAAGCCATCATGAAAGTAGGTCACTGCCCATGTCCTTGCTTGATCTTCTCTTTTCCTAGCTAATTACTTAGGTGGCTTTCTCAGGCTAGCACTGGAAGCAATCTCTATTTCCCATTTACAAGAGCTCACTGTAAGGTATGAACATCTACTAGCATTTAGTGGAGGAAGATCTAGGAAAGTTTCTTATACCTACTAAAATTACATATGATTAATAGCATTGTACAATAACATAACTTTTCATATACAGCCCCAAGCCTAAACATACTGAAATTAGGCACAGCTGGTTGAGTGAAACACAGCAGCTTCATCACAACATGCCAGCATGTATTTTACACTGCTGGTTGCCCTAAGGCCTCAGCCTGGGAGATTCACCACCAAAACACTGATGTGTTGCTCCAGTTAAATGTTGGAGCTGGTGCTAGGCGTTGGAAGTGTGGGCCAAGAGTCCCATTACCTGGAGACCTGGAGGGTGGTTAAGGTACTCATTCATTCCCAAGTTCCTTATTGCTAGGTTTGCACCATCGGCTGAATTATTCTCCACTCCCCATCTACCATCCTACACACTCTTCTTCCTGAGAAAAGAGCAGCTTAGGAGCACAGGGTACTCAACACTATGCCTCTGCCTTCATTTCTGGGCCACTCTGTTGAGTGCCCAGATGAAAGAAAGATGTTGAGTTGCTTGAAAGTGTCCAGAGAAGGGCACCAAGGCTGGTGGAGGGTCTGGAGCATAGTTCTGTGAGGGAGTTGGGGGTGTTTAGCCTGGAAGAGGCTCAAGGGAGACCTTATTGCTCTCTACAACTGCCTGAAAGGAGGTTGCAGCCAGGTGCAGGTTGGTCTCTTCTCCCAGGCAACCAGGGACAGAATGAGGACAGAGAGAGTTTCAAACTGCATCAAGGGAGGTTTGGGATGGGTGTTAGGAAGTTCTTCATAGCAAGAGTGATTGGCCATTGGAATGGGCTGCCCAGGGAGGTGATAAAAGAGTACCCATCCCTGGAACTCTTTAAAAAGAGACTGGATATGGTACTTGATGCCATGGTTTAATTAGGTAGTGTTGGTGGATAGGTTGGACTCAATGATCTCAAAGGTCTTTTCCAATCTGACTAATTCTGTGATTCTGTGAAAACTCATGTCCGGACATACGATCCCCAAATGTTAACCTCTTCCCCCGGAGAAACATAGATATTTTAGAGTAAGTTCAGCACTCGGGTGCGTTACCNGGGGGGGGGGGGGTTCCGCCCGCCGGCCCGGGCCCCTGCCGCGGCCGCTTGTAGAGCAGCCGCTGCCGGCGCTTTTCCCCTTCCCGCCCCGTCCCTCCCCCGCCAGAGCAGCAGGAAGCGGGTCTGATGTCAGCGGCGGCGGCCGCGGCGCGGCTCTGAGCGGCTCACTCACCCCCGCCGCCGTTCTCTCGCCCGCCGCCGCTGGCGGAGGCGGCTAGCTTCGGCCCCGGGGGCGACCCCTTCCCTCCGCCGGAGACTCGCGGCTGACGCGGCTCTCAGGCTTCGCAGAGGCTGCGGCCTAGGGCAGCCAGCGCAGCGTTCCGCGGGAGTGCGGGAGGGCTCAGGATGCGGGGTGGCGGTGCCGCCGGCGGGGCCTCCGCCCGTCGCCACTGAGGCCCGCGGCCGCCGCGGATGCGGCCTCGCCCCGCGCAGCGGCCCAGGGGGCGCCTAGGCCAGGCCCTCCCCCCCTTGCGCCCGCGCGGAGCGCAGGAGCCGCCTCCGCGCCCCGCGTAGCCCAGGCCCAGGTCCTCGGCCGCCCGGCACCGGGCTCTCCGTCCCTGGCCTTCCCTGGCCTCTCCTCCTCCAGGTGAAAGAGGAGGGATGTCCGCTGCCGCCTCCGCTGAAATGATTGAAACCCCCCCGGTCCTCAACTTCGAAGAAATCGACTACAAAGAGATCGAGGTGGAAGAGGTGAGTGAGGGCCCCGCCGCCGGGCGGCTGCTCCGCACACACACCCCCTCCTCCCCTGCTCGGCCTGCGGCGGGCCGGAGGGACCAGCCTGGCGCCGGCCTCCGCCGCAGCGCATACCCCCGCGCAGCCCTCGCGGGCCCCAGGGGTTACCCTGCCCGGCGCCGTCCCTCTGTTGCGGAAGGGACCGCGGAGGGTCCCTTGGTACGCGAGGCTGCAGGTACCCTCCCCTTACCACTACAAGCGTACCTGCCCGGGGGTTCCCTTTCTCCACTGGATGCTGCAGCGATTGGCACCAGAGAACAAAGGTGTTGTGGCTGGTAGCAGAGGTGCCACCTTACTTCTACCAACCCTGGTGCTGGGTACTGTACTCCGGGGTTTTATTTAAGCGGGATTGATTATTTGGAACTTTTAAAATTAAAGTTTAGCCGCCCATTTTGCCACCCATTTTAGTGTGGGTGGCAAACACAGTTGTCAAATGCTGTCACAAGAGGGAACTGTTAATTCTGATGTTTCTTTCGGATCTCTATTTCTGTATGTCCCTGCTTTCTCCTTCAGCCTTGGTGAACTATTGTCTACTTAATCATCATACCATTGTAAATTATTTGCTACATTTACAGCTTTGTTTACTATTGGGGCTTACAGATCTTTCTTAATTATTTTGTATTAACATAGGATAGTAATGTTGCACTCATAGATCTGTAAGATTTCATTTATGACCTGTGCATGTTACCCAGGAAGTTACATTCATTACTGCACAACATGACTAGAAACAATTATTTCTTCTTCTGTTGAAAGTTTCATAGTTAAAATCCTCACCTTAAAATCTTACAGGTAGGATGGATGAAGTACAGATGTGTACCTTTCAGCTGTCTAGGATGGATGTGATATAGAATAGCTTACATCCTTCACTAAAAGGCTCAGTAGTATACCACAATGTTTAACTCTCAGAATCCCTTGCTAGTGTCTCTACAGGAGTGAAATTGTTTCTTGCAGATCCACGCTGAATTAGGTGAGGCCAGCTTGAACCTAACAGACAACCAAGACTGCTGAAACAACCTTTGCACATTTATTCATATATTAATCTCTTACAATAACAATTACACTTTTTTTTTTTCTTTAAGAAAAAAGTGAACTTAGCTTTTTGTTGTGTCTTTGATAGGATAACCAGTGTCTTGAGTTTAAGTAGCTTACTAGATACTGCTGTGTTCATAATCATTATGCTGGGCTCACATGCCCTGGGAGAGTTCACAGAACATAGAATCTGCAGTACACCAGGGCACTTTGTCCTATGTTCAAGCAGTACTCAGGTAACTTTGGTTGTTGCTATAGCAGACACTGGGAANTGTTAGGAAGTTCTTCATAGCAAGAGTGATTGGCCATTGGAATGGGCTGCCCAGGGAGGTGATAAAAGAGTACCCATCCCTGGAACTCTTTAAAAAGAGACTGGATATGGTACTTGATGCCATGGTTTAATTAGGTAGTGTTGGTGGATAGGTTGGACTCAATGATCTCAAAGGTCTTTTCCAATCTGACTAATTCTGTGATTCTGTGAAAACTCATGTCCGGACATACGATCCCCAAATGTTAACCTCTTCCCCCGGAGAAACATAGATATTTTAGAGTAAGTTCAGCACTCGGGTGCGTTACCCTCGCACTCGGAAGGTGGTAACACGGAGCCGGCGGCTGCCTCGGCCGGTGCTCTATTGCCTCGCCAGCCTCCTGCACAGCAGAGGTAGTGGGGACCTGGAAAAGTGGGGGTGCGGGACTGGCCGGGGGGAACTGGCGGAGCCCGGGGGTGCTCCGTGCGGGGCAGCTGCCTGCAGCCCCGAATGAAGCCCCTGCTTCTGTTCCTTTGGCTCCAGTGGAGCGAAGCGGAGCCGCGCCGCGGAGGTGGCGGCATCTTTCCGATCTCGGGACCGCCGGCGCTATCAGCCGCTGCCGCACCTCTCCAGTAACCCCTGATGCAGCCCCAGCACAGACAGCAGGAAGAGGAAGCGCAGCCAGGGTGGCGGTGGCTCCCTCT
>WBNM01044326.1:17235-30629 GCA_013399055.1 Ramphastos sulfuratus | reverse complement strand
TTTTTTTTTTTCTTTAAGAAAAAAGTGAACTTAGCTTTTTGTTGTGTCTTTGATAGGATAACCAGTGTCTTGAGTTTAAGTAGCTTACTAGATACTGCTGTGTTCATAATCATTATGCTGGGCTCACATGCCCTGGGAGAGTTCACAGAACATAGAATCTGCAGTACACCAGGGCACTTTGTCCTATGTTCAAGCAGTACTCAGGTAACTTTGGTTGTTGCTATAGCAGACACTGGGAATTCTCAAGATCATATCCTCCAAAAGATTGGTTTTGCCCCTTTTCTATGTGTATGACAGTCATGAAGATTTTTGACTCTTAAGTCTAATCATTCTTCTTCCATTAATGTGTTTAACTGCTCTGAAGTGAGAAAATTTTGTAGTGTTTGAGAACTGAAAGTATTCTTGCATTTGATAGTGTACTCATGGTTTTGTGACACTTAACTAATAGACAGAGATCAGGTCCCATGCTTTGAAAGAAATTGTTTTTCTCACCCAGAGAAGAAAATTAAGTTGACAGGAATTTATCCATCATAAAAATGTCTGCTGTGATGACTTGCAGAAGTATCACATCTAATATGTTAGACATAGCACTTTGAAGGAATAAAACACTATACAAACCTTTAATCCTCCTGACAGCCTGTTAGCAAGGATTCTGTTGCTATTTGACACATCAGAAATGTGGAACTGCATAGTGGGTAATTGGTGTAACTAGAATTTACCATTCTGAGGTTAGTGTTCAGAGCTTGTCTGTGTCCTGCATACCTGCCCAGCACCCACTGAGACAGGACTGTATGCACAAAAGTGTATGTCGAGGTGATGCTTAATTCATGCTTTATTTAATGTTGTTGCATTATCCTCAAAGTAGTATTTCTGGTGAGGATGACAAAGCTCATGTGATGTAAGCCCAGAAACTCTGATGAAGCATTCTCTCTGAGAAAATCCATTAGCCATTGGAGTAGTGCTATGAGTTATGCTCAATGTACCTGTCCTACCAGAAATTATTACAGGCAATAAGGATATCATAGTGCTCAACATCATTGCAAGGAGGAAGAAATAAAATCTACTTTACAATAAAATAAGTGAAACAGAGGCCTTGTATTTCTCACGATGTAGTTTCAGTACAAATAATCTACTGCAGTCATAACACACCTCCTTACAGAGGATTTTCTGTGCTCTCACTTCAGGCTGGGAGGTTTTTAGGCATTTTGAGATGGCTGTAAGGACTAAAAATGGTCAGATTTTAATATGCTTGGCAAATGTCAGACGTTTCAAAATGGAGTGTCAACAGATCTACACTGGGAACTCAGATGAATGCTAGTATAATCATAGCTTTGCTGTTGTATTATCAAGGCTGTCTTGTCAGCAGATAGCAGTCCCACTCTGCTGCTAGTTTATTAATAGATATTGAAGTTCTGGAATACTTTCAGGCCCTGAGTCCTTGCTAATAGATGTGAGATCTATAAGTGTGCTTTCATTTAGGTTTGGTTGAACACCACTGAATAGTATCAAGAATATGCCATACTTTTAACTACCATGCATATGACTAACTGTACTGTAGTGTTACTTTCCACCAGTCAGACATGTCTCTAACTTCAAGATGCCCTTTCATTATTTGAAATGGTTAAATTGAAGTAAAATATAGAGATAACTATTTTGAATGAGTTGGAGTTAAATCAAAATTGGCATGATGAAGTGGAAGCAGATTGCCCAGGGGTGTAGTTGAGGCCCTGTCCCCGAAGACACTCAAGATCAGACCTAGTGTGGCCCTGGGCAGCCTGATCCAGTTGGCAGTGTCCCTGCTCACTGCAGGGAGGTTGGATAAGATGACCTTTGAGGGTCCTTTCCAACCCGATGCAATCTGTGAATCTTCAGAACTTAAAGGGGAAAACATTGTACAACTTGGATTCAGCAGAAAGGCTCCCTGCTTTAACTATGCAAAGATCAGACTGTGAGAATGTCCTCTCAAGTTTTTAGATATTGGACAAATCATTAGAAACTAAATAAATATAACTATGGAATTTATCTGAAAACTTAATATAACTGAAATCAAGTTAACAGTAAAAAGCCTTATAGCCTCGTTTTAAAATCTTATCTTTAATTCTAGCTGAAATACTGCTGTCCTCTCTTCCTTGAGGAGATTTTACATCCAAGCAATAAGCAGACTTTGGGTTTGAATTGTTCTGGCAACTTGCTCCCTGCCACTCTTTCCTGAAAATCCCACAGCCCTTCCTCCATCATGTAACTCGATAACAGTCCCATACATGACCAAACCACAGACTTCTTCATCACATGATGTGTGTATGCCTTGGATCACACAGCCAAAAGATGCATGTGTCCCTGCCCAGTCGCTGATGTGGCCAGGTTGAAAACCATTGCCATATTTGCATAGTTGCAAGTTAGTTTTGAAAAGTCCGGAAGCGGTTGTTTAATTCTGCGCCAGTAAACTGTAGTATACACTGAAGTGATTATTAGGGATTCAGGGTAATACTTTCTCTGTGATGAACAGGTAAGCTTTCTAAATATTTATTTGGAAAACCTGCTTAAGCTGATAGCAGCTAAGGAGATGGAATTTACAGCACGTTCACCTACCTTTGACGTTTCTAAACCAGGTTAATAATTCTGCTGACTGTCTGAAGAGTGTGCTGAGAACTCCACCAGTTCATGCAGTTGTGGAGTAGAGCAGTACATAGACAAGAGAATGAAAAGCACAGTGAGACAATTGTTTTTTGCTGCCCTTTATGGTAGTTAATTTTTTTTTAAGTTAGTGAGATGCCCTTATGCTACAAGATAAAGCAGGTTTGTGTAAGCTGCTGATGAACACAGTTGTTAACTGCCTGTGTTGTTTTTACATCCTGGGTGATTGTGTCCGGTTGTAGAACACCAATCTGCAAAATTGGAGGAGGTTTGGATGAAAACCACAGGTGTCATTTTGAACAATATTCTTGGATAACTGATGTGAGTACAAAAAACTTGGCTCCCAGGACTAAGGCAGGTAATTAGAAGTCTGTTAGAATTCAGTTGCATATACAACTTCTCATCCTTTTTCAGAAAGTAAGGCTTCGGTGTGCAAAGTTGGGCACCCAGAAGCAAAGGCAAAAAATTAGTCCATGATGCAAAATGTACACCAGAATTTCCTGTGATTTTACTCTAAATACATTTCTGGTTTAATTCAAATTGCCTTTTCACTTTTGCTTGGTTATACATATGGAAGATTGTCTCACTCATCTATTAAGAAAAAAGCTGAAGTGTCAACTGGAGTATGAATTTACAACAGAAGTTACACAACACTAATTTCATGTGGATGAATAGTGTGCAGTAAGTGTTAGAAGATGGCTAATAAGCTGCTTAAGCTGTTAATATAAGACTTCATACTTATTTCTACACATGCAGGTTTAGCCAACGAATCAATTTGTCCACTGTAAAATAAATTTAATTTTACTCTTCTAAAGGATGTGTGGAAAAGAAACCTTACAGGCTCTCTCCTATTCCAGTGATGAAAGCAAAATGTATATTTATGAGATAATAACAAAGTTTTATGTCTAATGCTGCAGCTAAGATCACAACTGAGTGACAGTGTAACTGATACCAGAAATTGTAAAGGTCTTTTTCTAAGGAAAAAAAAAAACCTAAAACAGCTGAACAAGCTTTCATATGTCCCTTACTTAGCCTATTCAGTAGATTCTAGCAGTATTTTACTGACTGCAGAATGATTCTTTGTTTGTTAAAGACGAGTAATTTTTAGACTCTACCAGCCCTACAAGCCCAAATCATATTGGAGTCACTCGCCCTGAGTACCTCATTACCCAGCATTTTGTGTCTAAAACTAGAATTCCCTTTCTGGGCTGCTGTAACAGAACAAATTGATTCATATTAGAATGTTGGGCAAGTGTTTTGTGAATGTTTTTAAATTATTGGTAATTATGATGAGTTCCTGGGACAGATGTATGTAAAAAGCTGGAATGAAATTGTAACCCGTTCATTACCTTTGCTCAAGATGCACACATTTCTTGGAATGGCCAAGCTATTGAAATGCAAAGGGAGTTGGTTGTGTTTAGAGCAAAGGAAGAATTTCTGGAAACACCCATAATATTAGGAAGATCTATGATGATACTTTAATTGTGCATAATCATAGAATCATTTTGGTCAGAAAAGAACCTTTGAGAGCTTTGATCATTGAGTCCCACCATTATGTAGCTCTGTGGAGTCTGGTGCTAAACATGTCCCTTAGGAGCACATCTATGTGTCTTTTGAGTATCTCTAAAGATGATGATTATACCACCTCCAAAGGAGCCTATCCCAGTCTTTGGTAACCTTTTCAGTTAAAAAGTTTCTTTTGATGTCTAATCTATACCTTCCCTGGTGCAACTTGAAGCCATTCCCTCTCCTATCACTTGTTACTATTGAGAATTGACCAACACCCACCTCCCTACAGTCTCCTTTCAGGTAACTGTGCCAAGCAACAAGGTCTCCCCTCAGCCTTCTCTTCTCCAGGCTAAACAAACCCAGGTACCTCAGGCACATCTCATAAGACCTGTTCTCTCCAGACCTTCACCAGTTTCATTGCCCTTTGCTGAACCTGCTCCACCACCTCAACGTCTTTCTTGTAGTGAGTGGCCCCAAAACTGAACTACGTTACTCAAGGTGTGACCTCACCTGTTCTGAGTACAGGAGGACAATCACTTCCCTGGTCCTGCTGGCCACTCTATTTCTGAACATGTTCTGAAGAAGTTGAAAAGGGAATGGTTTCTTAAAAATAGAGCTAAATTCAGATAGCAGACTCACTATATAATAGCTGTACAGTGTTGTGCAACTCTAACAGATGATGACCTAAATATGGACCAACTGTATTAGTTTGTGGCAAGCAGAAGTCATGTATGTTTATTAAGAATATAAGTTGATATATAATAAGTGATTTTTTTTTCATTAAGGAACGTTGTGGATTTTGGTTTTGTGGGGTTTTTTTTAATAGAACTTTAAAGTTAAAACTTGGGTACTAAAATCTGAGGCAAATTATTTCATTTACTTAAAATCAGTGTGATTGTTTATGGTATTTGGGGTGGAGGGAGGGAGATGACCCAGGGCAGTTTTGGGGTTTGCGGTTTTTATATTGCTGTATGAATCCCAGAATGGGAAAGCAACATTTAGAATTGGGTTGAGCACCAGCACAAATAAACTTAACCAGACAAAGAATGTAGCTGTAAGAATTGGCAGATCTGAAGTCCTTCCTAAAAGTGCTGCCAGGGTATTGGCCACAGTCATTTGNATCACTTGTTACTATTGAGAATTGACCAACACCCACCTCCCTACAGTCTCCTTTCAGGTAACTGTGCCAAGCAACAAGGTCTCCCCTCAGCCTTCTCTTCTCCAGGCTAAACAAACCCAGGTACCTCAGGCACATCTCATAAGACCTGTTCTCTCCAGACCTTCACCAGTTTCATTGCCCTTTGCTGAACCTGCTCCACCACCTCAACGTCTTTCTTGTAGTGAGTGGCCCCAAAACTGAACTACGTTACTCAAGGTGTGACCTCACCTGTTCTGAGTACAGGAGGACAATCACTTCCCTGGTCCTGCTGGCCACTCTATTTCTGAACATGTTCTGAAGAAGTTGAAAAGGGAATGGTTTCTTAAAAATAGAGCTAAATTCAGATAGCAGACTCACTATATAATAGCTGTACAGTGTTGTGCAACTCTAACAGATGATGACCTAAATATGGACCAACTGTATTAGTTTGTGGCAAGCAGAAGTCATGTATGTTTATTAAGAATATAAGTTGATATATAATAAGTGATTTTTTTTTCATTAAGGAACGTTGTGGATTTTGGTTTTGTGGGTTTTTTTTTAATAGAACTTTAAAGTTAAAACTTGGGTACTAAAATCTGAGGCAAATTATTTCATTTACTTAAAATCAGTGTGATTGTTTATGGTATTTGGGGTGGAGGGAGGGAGATGACCCAGGGCAGTTTTGGGGTTTGCGGTTTTTATATTGCTGTATGAATCCCAGAATGGGAAAGCAACATTTAGAATTGGGTTGAGCACCAGCACAAATAAACTTAACCAGACAAAGAATGTAGCTGTAAGAATTGGCAGATCTGAAGTCCTTCCTAAAAGTGCTGCCAGGGTATTGGCCACAGTCATTTGTGGCACGGGGCCGATTGGCTTCAACCTGCTTAATAAAGCATAGCACACACAGAGAAACCAAAGCTGGAATTTGAGGCTGGTTGAATGAATGATATAAAATGTAGACACATATTTTTAGGGGCTTGTAAACTGTTGTTCATGGCTTCTTTTGGCACTTCATTTTTATTTTTTTATCTCTGTGCTTTCCATTTGTCATACAGACAGATGTGTGGAAACCGGAAAATATTTGCATGGTTTATTGGTACTGCTGGAACTCTGCTACATAGAAAGAATAGAAGCAACTAAATTTAAAAATGTGTTTCTGATTTAACAAAGTATTGGAGAAGATCTCTGTCTTTCTGTCTTTTCATCTTTCTTTCTTTTTGTTTTTCCCCCTCCATCTTGTGTTGTGTCTGATGCTTGAGAGTTGCGAAAGTTCAGTTTGTATAAACCTTTCATTTGCAAATATACCATGGACAGATATTGATATGGACCTGTTGGAACGTGTCCAGAGAAGGGCCACTAGGACAATCAGAGGGCAGGCTGAGAGATTGGGGCTGTTCAGTCTGGAGAAGAGAAGTCTCCAAGGAGACCTTATTTTGACCTTCCAGTATCTGAAGGGTGCCTACAAGAAGGCTGGTGAGAGACTTTTTAGGGTGTCAGGTAGTGATAGGACTAGGGGAAATGGATCCAATCTAGAGGAGGGAATATTTAGATTAAATGTAGGAAGTTCTTCACCCTGAGGGTGGTGAGACACTGGAACAGGTTGCTCAGGAAGGTGGTGGAAGCCCCATCCCTGGATGTTTTGAAGGCCAGGCTGGACATGGCTCTGGGCAACCTGATCTAGTGTGAGGTGTCTGCCCATGGCAGGAGGTTTGGAACTAGATGATCCTTGAATTCCCTTCCAACCCTGACAATTCTGTGATGGTAGAAACTCCTGTCTGTCTGCAATCATGCATTTTGTTGACTGTATTGGTTTTGTTGTGTTGTGTTTTGTTTTGTCTTGCTCCCCAAAACTGTAAACAGATGTGTCACACAGGTACTGCAAATTGTGAAAACAATTCTCCAAAGAATGCTATGGCTGTAACCAGGGAGCTATTATATTTTATTGCTGTATTANTCCAACCTTACCATTCTATGTATCCAACATGCAGAGCTAACTAGCACGGAAACTTATAAAAACTTTGCATCTTTATACTTCTAAATGAATAAAAAGCCTAGGCAGTTAATGCAAAGTTGCAATTAATTCTTCCAGAGTTTGGGTGTTTGATAGGGGAATAGAGATGCAGTGAAATAAACAGAGGTTTATTTTATTTTTCTTGTTTTATTCATCTATTTTATTTTATTTTTCTTGTTTTACTATGGGAAGGGGAATTACTGCTTTGATTCCTTAGGACAAAATATATCTTTAAGGTCTTAAGCTGTCTGCAGTTTTTATTTCCTGCACAATTTCTAGTCTGCATACTTATCAGTCAGTATAGTTCACATACTTACAAGTCAGTATCATGTGTCTTTGTTTATGTACAGCATTCGATACTATTTGTACACAGTGGCAGAGGTAATGTTTGTTCCAGGGCTCTTGTATGGTTCATATTCTTTAAATAAGACTTGAAATACATTATCTGGAAAACATGCAAATGGCAGTTTCTTTCACCACATCACTTTGTTGCACAGTAAAAAATATCTTTTTAGTGGCATAAATTTTATAAGGAGGAGAATAGATTTGTAAATACTTTCTGATTGTTAAAGCTCTTTAAAACATTTCTGCCAGTTTAAAATGTCTGTGTTAGTTACTACCCAAGTGGTTCTTGACAAACTTTATTCTGTGGAAAAGTAGGAGCGCTCATGTTCTATTTCCAAATATGTCTTCTGCCCTCTGTTTTCCTTTTTTTCTCCTAGAAGATATGTAGAGAGGCAAAATATTTTACCAAAAGAATGTGTTTATTTTTAGATCATTTTCCAAACATACACAGTGCTACAGATAACTGCTGTTTATTGATTTGTTGTGTCAATAATTCCATTAACTGCACTTCATATAATTCAGAATATGCACTACTGCCCAAACATGTGGTGTGCCATCAACAGCAGGAGGACAAGAAGGAATGAGTGTGAAGAAACTAAAGTTCAGACAGTGCCTCCCTCCTGTGCTATTAAGTTACTTAGTTCCAACACACAGTGTTGAAGGAAACTAAGTAATGTTTAAATTGTTATGACAAATTCTAAGACCTACTCCTTTAAAGAATATGTCCAGTCGAGAACTGAAAGGAAGAAAAGAAAATGTAAGAGGAAACCATCACATGCTGCATTCTGTTGATTATAAAGGATGTTTTTACCATGAGTAAGATACTTTTTCCAGATTAAGTAGGAGGGAGATACTGGTCTTTCACATAGAGTAAACGTCAAGTTTGTATCAGATCCGTCATTGCTTCTGACACTTGCTCCTTTCGTATGCTGTCCAAGAGACTGAGCTGCTTTAATGGAGGATGGGCTCTTCTCTGTTTTCCCTGTATCCTAGGTAAATATTCAGTGCATTTGTGTCCTCTTCTCAAGTTCAACCCTCTGCCTAAGCAGGCACCAAGTCACTGATAAATTGTTATGAAACCTTGGCTGCAGAGTCATTTATCAAACTCTTTTCACCAACCATAAAATTTATGTATCTACCTGATGGTCTCTTAGAGTTTTCTATTACATAATTAAGATTTAGATTGTCTGGTAAACTCCTGCTCCTTGTGTACTACACTGATTAGGGTTTGGTTTTTTAGTGTTGGGTTTTTTTGGGGTTTGGGGGTTTTTTTGTTTAGGTTTTTTTGGGTTTCGTTTGGGCTTTTGTGGGATCTTTTTTGGTTTGTGGGGTTTTTTTATGTTTGTTTTTATTTATTTCTTTATTTATAATTTTTCCCCTATAAAGAACATCTGATTCATGGAATTTATTCCACTTATCAGCTAGAGCATGATGTAATGAAAAAACATCACATGGGGCAGTATAGTTACTTATCTTAGGTTCTTTATTGAATATATTATTTTTAAATGAATAAAAGTGGAATAATAATGGTTTAGCATATGAACTAGAAGCACATGTCCTAGTTCTTGTTATTATATTTATCTTCAGGGGACCAGTATGCAACTGTGTTGGTTTATGGGCTGAATTTGACAATATTGAATCAAATATAAGACCTTTTGTTCTTGTTGTTATACATGTAATTATATTTTTATATACAAGTGAAAAATAATATATAAGGATATAGTGTGTACTACATAGTCATAGTATTAAAGTATATCCCTAATGCATGTGTGTGCACATTTGGACATGTACAAGTCTTTTCTGCAAGGAAATACGTGACTGGCCAAAAAATGTAAGCCTGTACCCTCATAAACTGTTTTAAATGATTCAAACTAAATGTCCCAGTTCAAGAGGGACACAGAGCTGCTTGAGAGAGTCTAGCACTGTGCTGCAAAGATGATGAAGAGAATGGAGCATCTCTTTTGCAAGGAGAGCCTAAGGGAGCTGGGGCTCTTCAGCTTGGAGAAGAGGGCCTGAGGGGTGACCACATGAATGTTTATAAAGATGTAAAGGCTGAGTGCCAGGAGGATGGAGCCAGGCTCTGCTCAGTGATCCCTAATGACAGAACAAGGGGCAATGAGTGGAAGTTGAGGCAAAGGAAGTTTTATGTAAACATGAGGAAGAATTTTTTTTCCCTGTGAGGGTGACAGAACAGTGGAACAGGGGGATTGTGGAATCTCCCTCTCTGGAGATATTCAAGAGCTGCCTGGATGCATTCTTGTATGATCTGCTCTAGGTGATGCTGCTCTGGCAGGGGGGTTGAACTGGATCATCTTTTGAGGTCCCTTCCAGCCCCTGACATTCTGTGATTCTGTGAATGCACTGTGTGATCACAGGATCATAGGATGCTAGGGGTTGGAAGGGACCTCTGGAGATCTTCAAGTCCAACCCCCGTGCCAGAGCAGGACCATTTAATCTAGTGCAGGTCACGCAGAAATGCATCCAGACAGGGCTTGAGAGTCTCCAGAGAAGGGGACTCCATAACCTCTCTGGGAAGCCTATTTTAGTGCTCCATGACCCTTACAGTAAAGAAGCTCTTCCTCATATTAAGGTGGAACTTCCTGTGCTGTAGTTTACATCCATTGCCCCTTATGGACAACTCTTGCACCAGTAGAAGAAGATGAGGCCTGCCAACACCAAGACATTGTGTGATTTTATTCAAAACGTGCTCTGAGAGAGAAGAGGAAATACCAAGGGAGATTATCTGGGACTTTTAGCTCTTCCAGTGACTCACAGTTTCCAGTTTGTTTATATGTACTATTTTCGTAGACTGCTTGACTATCATTCATACGGTTTGGTGTTTCCAACTCCTGTTGTGGACTGTGACAAAACAGTTGGTGTGTGTTTTATCAAGAGAAGAGCCAAGGACTTATACTGTAGGTGAGGGAGGACATTATAGTCTACAGATTCCCTTTTACATGGACAAAATGTTCTGTGGATCTGCTGTGGTTATCTTGTGGATTCGATCTATGAATCACTGGTGTGGGAGAGTAAAGGTGAGAAGTCAGGAACTCCTGTGCATGCTGTAATGTGAAAGAGAAAAATACTTCTCTCTGTGTGTTAAGAAAACTAGAAGAGGAAAATATCACCATTGCTGAGCAGCCATCTCTCATATCCATATGTAGCCTTTCAAAAATAGTGAGCATGTTTCCCTTTTCTTCATCTTTCTTAATGCAAAGTCTTGATTTATTTTTTTTTTATTATTTCCTCCTCTTCAAATCTGACCCCTGATTGCAGACTTTCTCATATGGTAAAGTGAAAATATAAAATTGTTCAATGATATTTCCTTAAAGGGTGAGCATTCAGGCAGCAGAGAGTTTGCATTGTTTTCAGCTTTGGGAATATGTGGTTATATGCTGGTCTACAAATCACACTTCTTTTAAGAAACCCTCCTGTTAAAGAGTGAATTCACTAGTGAGCCTTTAAGAGTCAATGTGCTGTTTATAATGAGGATGCAGTATGATGTTTGAACCTCAACTGTTGCATTGGAATGGGCTGCCCAAAGAGGTGGTGGAGTCACTGTGCCTGGAGGTGTTCAAGAAAAGCCTGGATGAGGCACTTAGTGCCATGGTCTAGTTGATTGGATAGGGCTGGGTGATAGGTTGGACTGGATGATCTTGGAAGTTTCTTCCACTCTGGTTGATTCTGTGATCTTTATATTTGAATTTTGGATATTTTTTCCCTCTCACTGCTCCTTGAAATTTTAAACTGGGTAAAGAAATAAATAATAAATTCCCAATTAAGAGCTCTGTAATCTTGGGAATTGTCTACTTCCATCCAAAGTAATGTTGTGTCCATTACCCACTTAAAGAAGACAGTAAAATAAAGTTCTGCTATGATAATAACATTTGTAAATGCTTCCACTCCACCCTTTCCCTGCTCCCCTTCCTTTCCCCTTTCTTCCTCTTCATTTTCAAAAAAAAAAAAAAAAAAAAAGTGTTTATGTAATGAGAAGTACCTGCTTTATTCCTGAGGATAAATCTGATATTACTTAAAATCAAGGACTAGGAACATGAACACAGAATGCTGTTAAACCAACAATGAAGAAGGGATGCTGGAGCCAAACACAAAATCCAAGACCAGTCCACCCAGACCCTTGTTTTCCTCCCCCCCACTTCCCATCTGCCCTGTGTTACATTTTTTTACTAACCCTTAGCTTTTTGTGTGCCTTCAATTTCTTTCCACCTTTTGGGCATACCTGTAACAACTTGCTTCTCTGTGCTTGCCTGTGGCAGCCAGAGTCACTGTCATGGTGACACTTCAGTTTCAGTGGGTATGTTTTGCTATTATTTTTGTATGCTGCCATTTTCCCCCTGAAGAACACAGTTATAAAAAGTGACATTTAATTTGCCATAGTTTAGAACTCACCAGTAACTTTCAGTGACCTCACAGAAGAAAGATACTTCTCTCTATCCTGATTTCATTTCCATGCTTGGTCTCAAGGAACTATTCCAAATAATGGTGATGATAGAGCTTCTTCACAGCAGAAGTTAACAGAGTCTTAAATATTATAGTATGCAGAAGCTGTTACTACTGCTTCTGTGAAGTTACAGTGAAGAATTATGACTCTTGTCTGGTTATGTATATTTTGAGGCAATGTTAATTCCAAATAAACTAGAAAACAGCCTTTAAAACAATTAGAGAAAATACAATTTATAGAGCCTGGTGCTTATTTGGGGGATAATTGAATCATAGAATCAGTCAGGGTTGGAAAGGATCACAAGGAGCATCTAGTTCCAACCACCCTGCCATGAGCAGGGACACCTCACACTAGATTAGGCTGTCGGAGCCTCATCCAGCCTGGCCTGAAACACCTACAGGCATGAGGGTTCCATCACCTCCCTGGGCAACCCCTTCCAGGGTCTCACCACCCTCATGCTGAAGAACTTCTTCCTAACATCCATTCTGAATCTACCCATTTCTAGCTTTGTTCCATTCCCCCCAGTCCTATCACTACCTGATACCCTAAAAAGTCCCTCCCCAGCTTTCTTGTAGGCTCCCTTAAGATACTGAAAGGCCACGATAAGGTCACCTTGGAGCCTTCTCCTCTCCAGACTGAACAGCCCCAATTCCCTCAGTCTCTCCTCATAGGAGAGGTGCTCCAGCCCTCTGATCATCCTTGTGGCCCTTCTCTGGACACCTTCCAGCACATCCATATCCCTCCATATATCCAGAACTCTGGAGAATTTGCTGCTCTGACAGACACTATTGAGGCACCTCTGAGAAAATGAAAGGGATAATTTTGAGCACATTGAAAACCTTATCTCCACTTCAAGGCTGGGGAGGGACTATTGACAAGGTCTTGCAGTGACAGGATAAGGGGCAATGGATTTAAACTGGCAGAGGGAAAATTTAGACTGGATGTTAGGAGGAAGTTGTTTGCAGTGAGGGTGGTGAGACACTGGCACAGGTTGCCCAGGGAGGTTGTGGCTGCTCCCTCCCTGGAGGTGTTCAAGGCCAGGTTGGATGAGGCCTTGAGTAACCTGTACTAGTGAGAGGTGCCCCTGCCTATGGCAGGGGGTTAGAATTAGATGATCCTTGAGGTCCCTTCCAACCTTACCATTCTATGATTCTATGAATTCCTATTACTAGCAAGAATAAACTAATGTACTAGAAAGATATAATTTCACTGGTCATCATTAGGAATTGGCTGGAGGGCCGAGCCCAGAGAGTGGTGGTGAATGGTGCCACATCCAGCTGGAGGCCGCTCACTAG
>WBNM01044326.1:0-14838 GCA_013399055.1 Ramphastos sulfuratus | reverse complement strand
GAAATTGTAACACACTGAAGGGTTAAAGAAAGCATATTTGTAATAGGCCTCTCTGTGTAAATATTTAGATGTTGTTCATTGCCATAAAAAAGTTTTCAGTGTTATTAACCTGAGCCTAATTCAATGAGTAGACCTGATTAGTCTCCTAGCATATTTGTGTTTAAAAGAGATCCAAGAAGACAGCTCCAAAAATACTTCAGTAATGGTTTGGGCTCAGGAAACTCTGCACAATTTAAGCTCCATTATGGTTTTTTAGGACTTCTAAAGTATTCAGAAATAAATAATACTAGCTTACTAAATGCTGAACAGGATAAGCTGCCTCAGAAGTCTATGTAAAGGGAAAAAATTCCTTTTTTCCTTCCCTTCTACCTGCTAATAAAGAAAATTTCAGCGCAAAATAGCCTGGTCATTAATCAACAGAAGCAGTGGTGGGTTCTTGGAACTGTCACATTATAAAATAAGCCAGCCAGTTAACATTACAGTTGTGGGGTTTGAGTTTTTAAAGAACATTGATTTTTCTATATTGTGAATAAAGCAAATCTGATTTGGATTGTTTATGTAGTCAAGACAATCAGGATTCCAAAACCAGAAGCTCCACGGAGAGCACTGAACCTATAGAGGCCTTAGTTGAACAGTGCTGAAGACCTAAGTCACTTTAAGACACCATNGGAGAGCTGCTCCAGCCCTCTAAAATGTAGTTGCAGTTAGACACAAACCTCTTTACATAAATTAAAATGCAGAGACATCAGTCTTTTAATTCTTAAATACATCACCTAGGGTTATACAGAGATGTAAAACTGTAATCACTATTGTATATTGTTGTAACTGCTGTGGTATGTGAAGTAGACATCTGAAAATGAAGCATTAGGCTTTTTATTTTTTCCTGGTTTGAAATGAGTTGTGGTTTGTATTGCAGCTTCGACAGCTGTCACGAGTAAACCATCCCAATATTGTCAAGCTATATGGAGCCTGTCTAAACCCAGTAAGTTACAGCTTTGCCAGTATGAGAAAAGGTGCTTAACATATGAAGCATCAATGCACAGAATGTGTATTTTACATACAGAAATAAATGCTTTATATGTATGTTATGTGTTTGAGCCACAGCAAAGAAAGAAATATACAGGTGTGTAGGTTGGTTTGTATTTTCAGGGTTTGGTTTTTCTGTTGCCTTGCTAGGAGAAAAAAAGTCTTTTAGGAAAATCCCAAAGTTATTACTGAACACCTGTTTGTCAGAGTGGCACCTGGTGTAGTACATGCATAGGGTGGTTCATACCTGTAATGCTATTCATTGCCAACTTTATTTCAGAGAATCACAGAATTAACCAGGCTGGAAAAGACCTCTAGGTCATTGAGTCCAACCTATCACCTAACCCTTCTAATTAAACCATGGCACTTAGTGCCTCATCCAGCCTCCTCTTAAACACCTCCAGGGATGGGGACTCCACCACGGCTCCTGGCAGTCTGTTCCAATGGGCAATCACTCTTTCAGTGAAGCACTTCTTCCTAATGTCTAGCCTAAACCTGCCCTGGCACAGTTTGAGACTGTGTCCTCCTGTTCTGTCACTGGGTGCCTGGGAGAAGAGACCAACCCCCACCTGGCTACAACATCCTTTCAGGTAGTTGTAGACAGCAATGAGGTCTGCCCTGAGCCTCTTCTCCAGGCTTCACATCCCCAGTTCTCTCAGCCTCTCTTCACAGGGCTGTGCTCCAGCCCCCTCACCAGCCTTGTTGCTCTTCTCTGGACACATTCAAGCTCCTCAACATCTTTCTTAAAATTGAGGGGCCCCCAACTGGATATAGTACTCAAGGATGTTGCCTAACCAGCACTGAGTACAGGGGCAGAAAGCACTTCAGTTTGTCAGAGTGACCTCTGGTGTAGTACATACATAGTGTCATTCATACCTGTAATCCTATTAATTTCCAGTCAGCAACACCAAAAGAAAACACATCAGCAATACATGATTCATAGCTTGTGAATCAGTTCCTATTTTCAGATATGCAGCTTTAGGAATTGCTTCCAGAGCTGTAAAGAACCCCATAAATTCTCAAAGCAGAAAAGCAAGTGCTGTGACAGGGCAGATGTATCCCTAGCTGCTTCTAGTGTGGCTGTGTAATAGTGCTGCATCCCTTTTTTTAAAGTACTATTGAAATTCTTGTGACATCATACTGATTTTTTATTTTTTTTGTAAGACACTAGAAAAAAGGTAAAGAAAAAAAGGTAATTAATTGCAGTTTGAAGCCAGCATTGTTTTTTAACACTGAGAGGAGGGAGGTCATTGTCTTCCCTGACTTGTAGTGGGAACTTAAGTGTAAAACATTTCTCTTTCTTGTATGTAAATATGTACCTATAAAATGGACACTGTGCCTCAGAGAAATTTTCCATTAGCTTAGGTATGGGGACTGTGCAGCTCCTCTCAAAGGACTTTCAGTTTACAGAAACTGTTTTCCACTCCTACATTTAAAACATCCCTATTTTTTGTCCTTTCCCTCCCCCCAAAGGTGTGTCTTGTTATGGAGTATGCTGAAGGAGGTTCTCTATACAATGGTGAGTATCATTTCAACATAGTGTCTTCCTGGAGCTAGAGGACAATCACCCAAAATACAAAGTTGCTTACTACATATGTCTCCATCCTTGAAGATACCACCAAAGCCACAGGGACAGTGTCCTGGGCAACTGGCTGTAGGCAGCCTGCTTGACCCTGCCTAGTGGACCTCCAGAGGTCTCTTCCAACACTAACCATTCTTTGAAATTCTAAAAATAACCTTAAGGAGAAAGGAATGTGCCTTTTCAAAATAACTGTTCACTCCACTGGCTTGTTTCTTGGTATCAGTTTGTTCTGATTTATACAAGTTGTTTAAGGTTTTCCAGTGGAACATTTGAAGAGATTCTTCTAACTTGTAAATTCCCTGTAGACTTTACAAAGGGTAGCTGAGGAAAAGCAACACCTTTCATTTTGAATTTTAACATCAAAAACTATTTAAAACATACTAACAGTTGGAAAATCTCTTGACCTTTCCATTGTTCTAACATTCTACAGAAGAATATTATCAGTTGCAGTAATGAGGCTTTGATAATTACTTAGATTCCATAGAGCTTTGTGACTGGTATGTTGTTAACTCCTTTGTATCTGTTGTAATATGCAATAAAGTTCTTTTTAGTTTGTGCCTTTGTTTTGCAGTGCTGCATGGTGCTGAACCTCTGCCTCATTATACTGCTGCACATGCCATGAGTTGGTGTTTACAATGTTCCCAAGGAGTGGCATATCTCCACAGTATGAAACCAAAGGCTCTTATTCACAGAGACCTGAAACCACCAAAGTAGGTTTTATGGTTCATATTTTGTCTTTTTCTACAATTTGAATTTAAGTTCATTTATAATGGTTTCATTGCATTTGAAATAAATACAGAATCACAGAATTGTCAGGGTTGGAAGGGACCTCAAAGATCATCCAATTCCAAACTCCCTGGCCATGAGCAGGGACACCTCATGCTAGATCAGGTTGCTCAGAGCCCCATCTAGCCTTAAAAACATCCAGGGATGAGGCTTCCACTACCTCCCTGAGCAACCTACTCCAGTGTCTCACCACCACTTCTTCCTAACGTGATCTGAATCTCCCCCCTTCTAGTTTTGTTCCATTGCCCCTTAGTCCTGACACCCTAAAAGGTCCCCTACCAGTTTTCTTGTAGGTCCCCTTCAGGTATTGGAAGGCCACAATAAGGTCTCCTGGGAGCCTTCTCTTCTCCAGACTGAACAATCCCAACTCCCTCAGTCTCTGTCCATAGTGGATCGTCCTCGTGGCCCTTCTCTGGACATGTTCCAGCATGTCCAGATCTTCCCTGTAATAGTGGCTCCAGAACTGGACACAGTACTCCAGGTGGGATGTCACCAGAGTGGAGCAGAGGGACAGAATCACCTGCCTTGCCCTGCTGGCCACACTTCATGCAGCCCAAGATCTGGTTGGCTTTCTGGGCTGCAACTGCACACTGCAGACTCATGCTGAGCTGCTCATCCACCAGCACCCCCAAATCCTTTTCTCTAGGGCTGCTTTCAAACCAGTCACTGCCCAGCCTATATTTGTGCTTAGGATCAGTATCCTTTTAATTCTAAGTGAAAGTTGTTCATTTAAAACTTCAGTTACAGAATGATGGTGCATGGTACAGGACCTGTACTTAGTTACTTTATGTAAAACTGGAAAACATCATTCTCCTCTCCTGTTTCCTGGAAGAGGATTTTGATAAGGATAAGGCTTCTAATCAAAGGCATTTTAAATGTCCCTATTTTACAGTGGTTTGTGATGTTCAGTAGGAGAATATTAGATGGGTATGCTTGTTTGATTCCTTGATTTTAATATCATATTTAATCTGATAGATTAGATCTCTTTCTCTGTATGGCCATCCCCTCTATCCCTTCTTCCTATTGTGCCACCAAAATATGCCATCACTTTTCACTGAAACAAAAATTAATAGTTTTCTGCCCAGACAATTTGTTGATCTGATTCATTTTACTGCGTCAGATCTGACTCCACAGATTAAATGGAAACAGACCTTTGGGGATCAGTAGGATCATCCCCTTTTATTGACAGCCTGCAATTATTACCAGATAAAATTATAACTTGAAGCCACATTTTAAATCTTGGATTCTTTCTTCTATCCCCAGTCTTGATTTAGGCAACTGTTAAGATGTAGCTTCAAGTGCTTTCATTTAAATAAATAGCTACAGTGACTGACATTAATGGGAGTCTTGATCATTTTTCTTCTGGTAAAATTGTTACAGCACTTGTTGGTTTCCAGCCTCACATCTGAAAGACTCCTTTTGTCAAAATGTACTTAGCAGTTTATTATGGCTCAGAGTATTTACTTATAGTGCAACAATTTGGAATATTAATATATTATAATGCATATTGGATTGGTTTAAAGTATTTCATATGATCAGATCAGGCCCAGGTGACCTTACTTATTTCTCACATTATAAAACTCCAGCACTGAGAAACAAAGCCCTTAGACATTCAACCATATTAGAATGATAGTGTGCTGGTTTGAGGCTAATTGGAATATTTTAATGGAGAAAAATAGATTATAGGCTGTGAAAAGAAAACAGTGGTGATGTCTACTTCACTCATAGGCTTGCTGAGACGTTTAAGACTAAGAACACAAACACCATGTTTTCTTTTCTCAGCCTATAATCTAATTTTCTCCATTAGAATATTCCAATTAGCCTCAAACCAGCACAAAAAGGTGTTGGGGTAAAAAAAAAAAAAATCAGTGGTTTATTACCAGATTATGTCATCCTTCAATTTTAATTTCTTTTATTTTTTTTTTTTCTCTGACAGCTTACTCTTGGTGGCTGGGGGGACAGTTCTAAAAATCTGCGATTTTGGTACAGCTTGTGATATTCAAACACACATGACCAACAATAAGGGAAGTGCTGCTTGGATGGCACCTGAAGTTTTTGAAGGTAACAATAATTTGCAGTGTCAATATGATACTTCCTTTCTAGAGATGCAACTGTGCATGGTTTTGGCATAGGAAATAAAAGCATCCTGTAAGCTCACTTTATTTCAGTGACTCTTGCCAGAAGCCTAACATTTGTTTTATGATCTGTATGATCCTATGTTGCTGAATATTTTGCAGCATTTTGGAGAGCAGCACTGAACTGACTCTCCTATTAGACAGTTAATTACATGAAGTGGAACCTTTATTTGTGTCATTGCTGAAATTTGCATAAGGACTACCTTTAAACACCTTTATTTGTGTCATTGCTGAAATTTGCATAAGGACTACCTTTAAACACCTACTGTTTCTTATAAAATAAGTAAGTAAAACACAGCCAGAGGGCTTTTTCCCCAGGATTGTGCTGTTTCTGAGATTCTTAAGTCATTTCAAACTCTTCTGACATTTAAATATGCTGTCATTACTTTCACTGCTAGCTTTTATCTTTAGAATTGCCCTGTTAGTGTCTGTAAATTGAACATAATTGCCTTCATTTTTCAATCCTCCACTTTCTTGTAACTCCGTCTTTGTCTCCTTTTTTGTGTGATCTAGAGATTTGATGTACATACTAAGGAACATTCTTGTTATTAATAGTTAATTTAGTTAAGTAGGAAAACAAGATATTTCTTGGGGAAGACTGATGACACTTAGTTAGGTATAATTGCTGCATGATTATCAAAGAAATAATCCAGTGAATATTAGATTGTAGATTATACAATTTTTAGCCAGTCAGTACCTTAAATTATCATTGTGATCAGTACAGTGGTCTGGAGAAGTAATCTTTATGCTTTAAGGAGCAAGTGTCCTGGCTTTGATACATTTGGCAAGTGCAGCAGTGGTTTCACAGGTTCAGAATCCTAGTGACCTCTTTTACTGGCCTTAATCCAGAGAGGACAACCAAATTATATATATCCATATACTGTTTTAGGAGGTGTTTCCCACTCAACACCACCTTTGGAGCATTTGTTTTGAAGGTACCATTTTTTCTGCATGTTGGTTAGAGTACCCACCCAAGAGTCACCTGTTTCACTCTGGTGCTTAAAAATCTTCTATTATGTCACTTAATATTGAGACATCTGCTCTGTTTCTTCAACATTACCTAGAAATGCTTCTTAATATTTATTGATTTGAAAGTGAAATTGCATAAATAAGAGGAGGTATTTTTGTTTTGTTTTAGAAATAATCAATTTGGACGATCATTGTAAAAGCTAAAAGTGTTTTCAGTGGAAAGTCTTAAACTAAACCAGACTTTGAATTAAGGATTCCTCTGGTGCATGGATTCAGCAAAGAAAACTTGCATTGCAAATTTATTCTTGGGCAGCAGTGAAAGCCTTCAGTTTACAGTTGGTTTTATATAATTTCATCTGAAGGCATTTTGTGATAATGACACAAATATTTATAAAAGAAGGGAAAGAAAGATAGCTTCTGTGATGCAGCATATCAAGTTACTTTTGAAACCATCATTAAACTCCTAAAATAATCATGTCAAATTTCAGAATTGCTAAGTATTTGTTATGCTGCTGCACTAGAATTCAACAAGAGCCTAAGTGCTATTGATTCCTTTATAAAAGACACAATGAACATCTGTTGTAGATGGCAGAGTTTTGTTGAAGTAGTTTCCCTAATAATATTTTCCCCCCATTTTAAACATTAGGGCACCTGATGTCTTGCATACAGCTCAAACAATCTAAAGCAAAACAATGTTATTTAGACCAGGATAAAGTGAAAGAAAGCAAGTCCTCTAAGCTCAGACCTCTCTTTAGAAGAAACTATTTAAGAGTTCCTTTGGGATAATTGGATAAATCCAGTAATGATTATGTCTGTCCTATCTTGATCTGTTGTATAATGAAACAATTCAGAATATTCTCTTATTTCTTTTGGATTCTCAGTTTGCAGAATTAGTACAAGACTTCTTAGCCACAAAAACAAATTTCCTGGATGGAACAGGAGAGTAACACTACTTCCCTGTTACAGGCTGTGTCACACAAGTGCTGTGGCTGCATAGATAAGAGATTGTTTTGATTCCCTTAGCAATCTGCCCTTGCTTACAGTTGTGTCTGGGTTTCTTTCCAGCACCTTTGAAAATAAACTGATAAAGCTGGCTGTTGTTCCCCTTCAGTAACTTTTGAACTCGTTAGCCACACTCAACTACTTTGATACAGATGTCCAAGAGTTCTAGAGATGCCAAGTTCTTAAAAAGCCTTGTGAAATCGGTGGTTGGGAGAAGTGCAAATCAATACCTTCACTTAAAGAGGACTTGTGGTTTGTGCTGCAGCCTGTCTCTTGTCTGCCTGGCAAACTGACTGATCTGCAGGAAATGGCCTGGGGCATGCTGCTTTCCCTGCAGTTTCTCAGAGGTATAGGGCAGAGGAAGATAGCTGATAGAGTGGAGCCTGTTTGTGATGGTTTGGGAGTTACCTGCCCCCCCCACACTATGAAAAAATCACCCAGACTAGACTCATCCAGCTGGAAGTTAAGGACTGAAGCTCTATTTACAGCTTAGCACAATATACAAACAGATATACATACAATAGACATGAATGGTTACAGAAATATACAAGTTAAAGGTAATACAAAAGCACAATGCCCCTCCCAGAAATCAGAGTGCCCAGGAGGGGCTCCCAACCACCCTTCCACCTTCTTTCCACCCCTCTGCCTTACCCCAGGGTCTGCCTTACGTGCAAGATGAGTTTGGAGGATCGGCAAGGAGGGTTAGAAGCAGAGTGATTAGTTGGGTTACACAGCAGAGGCCAGAAAACACAGCAGCTCCCAGAGAGAGACTCTCTGCCTTGTGTCCTTGTTTTTATACATCTCAGCAAGCCTATGAGTGAAGTAGACATCACCATTGTTATCTTTTCACAGCCTATAATCTTTTTTTTTTTTAATTAAATACTCCAATTAGCCTCAAAACAGCACACTGTTGCAACTGGATGCTATATGATGGGTATCCACATGGCTTCCTTAATTCCACTATTTAGGAAATTATTTATCTCAATTATGCTTTCAAAAAATCTCTTGGCCACTCTATGTCAAGTTTTGATCCTTGTTTGAAGACATGAGCAAATCCGTCATTTGTAGTCACACATTTATCATTAGCCATTCCCATTTCCTATTAGTACTTGCATGAGCATCTCTTCACCACTCTGTGTCAAGTTTTGATCCTTGTTTGAAGACATGAGCAAATCTGCCATCGATAGTCAAATATTTATCATTAGCCATTCCCATTTCCTTTTAGTATTTGTATGAGCATCTCTTGACCACTCTGTGTCAGTTTTGATCCTTGTTGAAGACATGAGCAAATCTGCCATCTGTAGTCACACATTTATCATTAGCCACTCCCATTTCCTTTTAGTATTTGTATGAGCATCTCTTGACCACTCTGTGTCAATTTTGATCCTTGTTTGAAGACATGAGCAAATCTGCCATCTATAGTCAAACATTTATCATTACCCATTCCCATCTCCTTTAAGTATTTGCATAAGTATCCATTCTTTCTTTGCAACCTCTGAATATTTTTATTCATCATTTTATATCACCTATGTGTTTTCCGCACCTTTAACAGGAATCTTAGAAATAGTGAATTTATGGTCGAAGAGCATTAGTTAAGTAAGGACAAGACAAAAAGTAATAATAATAAACAAGGGGGAAATAAGATGATGAGGAGTTAAGGAATCTGCTGGTTTGTTCATATCATAGTTCTGCTAAAGACCTGTAGTCAATAAAGAGCAATTGACATGACGGAGATGTTATTGGCTGGCATATTGTGACTTGCATGGAAAAGGTGAGTTAAAGAAGAATATTTAAGGGAAGCAGGCATGGTCAGTTAAATCCTGAATAAAAGAGCTCTTCGAAGCTTACCAAATCACATATTATATAAGTGATGCATTTTATCATTTCAGGATGACTCCAGGTGAAAAGGATTGGTTTCCAGAGAGAGACATTCTTAACAATACCATTGTCAAATGACTTCAGACTTTAGTTAGCGTGAATCAGCCAGATTTAGAAAGCTGTTTCTTCTCAGCAAAACAAATGCAAAGTGAAAGGAGGCATACAGAGCTATTTATCAGCTCGATCTGTACTTCTTTTTATGTGTTATATAGAAAAGAGACAAATTACAATGATGCCTTTCTTCCAGGTAGCAATTACAGTGAAAAATGTGACGTTTTCAGCTGGGGTATTATTCTCTGGGAGGTAATCACCCGTAGGAAACCTTTTGATGAGATTGGTGGTCCAGCTTTCCGCATAATGTGGGCAGTTCACAATGGTGAGTGGAAAAAATACTTCACTGCATTTCAGATTGTGTATTTGACCTATTAATTTGCTTAAAAACTCTTCACCATGCAGCTTCAAATCACTAGTTTTTCTGGTTTGTGCTTCATTAAATATGCATTTTTGTCAGGGAGACTTAAAATAGACACTGTCACTTCTGTGTCACTGTGGGGTTTGTGTTATNTTCAGCCTGGAGGAGACTCTGGGGAGACCTAATGGTGGCCTTCCAGTACCTGAAGGGGGCGTACAAGAAGGCTGGAGAGAGACTGTTTGCAAAGGCCTGTCATGATAGGAGCAGGGGCAATGGCTTCAAACTAGAGAAGAGCAGATTTAGATTGGATGTTAGGAATGCCCTCTTTCCTGTGAGGATGGTGGAACACTGAAACAGATTGCTCAGGGAGGTGGTTGAGGCCCCATCCCTGGAGCCATTCCAAGTGAGGCTCAACAGGGCTCTGGGCAACCTCATCTAGTTCAGGATGTCCCTGCTGCCTGTAGAAGGGGTTAGACTAGATGACCTTTGGAGGTCCCTTAGAACCCAGACCATTTTATGCTTCTATAGTGTTTGCATTTCCTGCTATAGATTACCTAGCATATGAACAAACAAGGGAACAGAGCCATGTTCTTTTTGTTAAGACACTGTTTTAAGAGTGATCTGAATTACATGCTTCAGAAAAACTCATAACCCTTCTGGCTGGGTGAATGACAATTTTATTAGTCAAATTGGGGTTTTTTAAGTTTATTTAAATTGGATATGTGCACTAAATGTGTGAATTCAGGTCACTTGACCTGTTTTTAGGAATGCTCAAAACTGTCCAAACTCCTGGCAGGACCATTAGACATTACAAATGTCACTTTGGTTTTCATCTGTTTTGGTCTGAGGTTTTTTGTGGCTTTTGGTAGGTTTTTTGATCTGCTGTTTGAATTATTTTGACTTTATGTCTAGGTACCTGCAGTCATGGAACAGGACACTACTGTGCTAGGTACTATACAGAACAGATTCTCAGGAGCTTCAAATATACAGACAGGAGACAATGGTTGGACTAAAACAGACAAAGCAGTGGTACAGCATTGGTCAGAATAATAGAGTATAGTATCTTCTTACTAGTGGTGTAAGTACCATGGCTTTTAGGTGCCATGGCAAAGCAGAGTTTTAAGAAGAATAAAGTTGTAGTGAAATGTCTGCAAAGAGTTTCTACCATTTGTGAAAGATATAAAAGAGGACCTCAACTTGTTCAAAAGATGCAATTAACCAAACAATCAGTCAAGGCTGGTACACTGAGTGTCTTTGCTTCAGTGATAAATGATAGATGCTCAAGGTGAGCATGGGCATCCTGTTTGATGAAGAAGGAGAAGGGGCAGGGAGTGATAGGATGGATAAGCATCATAATCATAACAATACACAAAGATATATGTTTTCAAATGGCATTTTTGAAGGAAGAAGGAGATTCTCCATTTCAGTTTTTCAAGACACAAGTTCTTGAGATTAGGAGCAATGAAAGCATTAAATGTAAAAGTAAGCATAAATGTAACGGTCAGAAATCCTCAGTGAGATTAGCCTTTAGGGGAAGACAGATTCCCTGTCTATCCCTAGTTTTGCTTTAAAATCTTCCCTCCTTTTATTCTTCTTTTCACTAGGAAGGCAGTGCTAGGGCACACCATCTCACAGAATCAGTGTGTCAGGGGTTGGAAGGGACCTCAAAAGATCATCCAGTCCAACCCCCCTTCCAGAGCAGGATCACCTATACCAGATCACACAGGAACGCAACCAGGCGGGTTTAGAAACTCTCCACAAAGGGAGACTCCACAACGCCCCTGGGCAGCCTCTTCCAGCGTGCTGTCACCCTCACAATGAAGAAATTCCTCCTCATGTTTACATGAAATTTCCTATGCCTCAGCTTCTACCCATTGCCCCTTGTCCTGGCATTGAGCATCACCCAGCAGAGCTTGGCTCCAGCCTCCTGGCGCTCATCCATTCATGAGGTCACCCCTCAGGCTCCTCCTCTCCAAGCAGCACAGCCCCAGCTCCCTCAGGCTCTCCTCCTAAGAGAGATGTTCCATTCCCTTAATCATCTTTGGGTGGGCTCTGTGCTGGACTCTCCCAAGCAGTTCTATGTCCTCCTTGAGCTGAGGCGCCCAGAACTGAACACAGTACTCCAGATGCAGCCTCACCAGGGCAGAGTAGAGAGGGAGGAGAACCTTTCTTGACCTACTAACCACAGCCCTTCTAATACACCTTGCTCAAAACCACTGACACTCTTAGTTGATGTATTACTTGTTAATAAATTTTTAAGACCTGCTGCTTTCTATGAAGACTATCACTACATCTCATATGAAACACAACTAAATGTCCATTGGTTGTACTCATTGTTGAAGAAGTAGAAACTTGAATGAAAAAACAAACAGTTGAAGTAAAATACATAAATAAAAATGTCTACAGGCCATGGAAAAGTCACCCAAAATTAGTGTTTCTCATGCTTAATCATTTTTCTGAAGTTCCTAAGAGCAAATCAACCCTCAAAACATGGGAGTAGCATAACCAAATACTACAAGAGGCTACAAGCGTTGGGGCTCTTAAGCCTGGAGAAGAGAAAGCTTCCAGGAGACCTTAGAGTAGCCTTCCAGTATCTGAAGGGGGCCTACAGGAAGGCTGGGGAGGGACTATTTACAAGGTCTTGTAATGACAGGACGAGGGGCAGTGGGTTTAAACTGGCAGAGGGGATATTTAAACTGGGTGTTAGGAGAAGTTCTTTCCAGTGAGGGTAGTGAGGCACTGGCACAGGTTGCCCAGGGAGGTTGTGGCTGCTCCCTCCCTAGAGGGGTTCAAGGCCAGGCTGGACGAGGCTTTGAGTGACCTGTGCTAGTGGGAGATGGGTTGGAACTAGATGATCCTTGAGGTCCCTTCCAACCTTACCATTCTATGATACTATTACTAGCTGTTACTACTTACCTCCTGCTTTGGTGTAGAGCTCTGTTGTTTAGAAAGCAATCATACATTCATTAGCCATTGTAATATGTTGTATTTGGTTAGTCAGTGAATTTATTCAATGCACTACTGAAGGAATAGTTTCATTTTCTTCTTCTTCTTTCTCTGTAATTGTAAACTTGAACGTTTTTGTCAGTTTTTTTACTCGTAAGAAAGAAAACAAACTACAGGCTGCTTCTTTCAGGCTAACTGCATATTTTCCTGCATTTAGTTAGCAAACTAATGGAGAGAGATCAATGTCATTCATCTTTGAGTCTGTTTAACAAATGAAGGGCTTTGTCTAATTTCAATTACAGGTACTAGGCCACCACTGATCAAAAACTTACCTAAACCAATTGAGAGTTTAATGACCCGTTGTTGGTCCAAGGATCCCTCACAACGACCATCCATGGAGGAGATTGTTAAAATAATGACACACTTGATGCGGGTATAAACATTTATTGTGTAACTTAATCCTTTTTTTGACCTTTTAAGTTGGGAAATGAGATTATAAAAAGGTATGCCCTTTATCACACTCTAAAGGCAGGCTTGCATGTTTTCTCTTGCCTTCTCTTTGATAAAAATTATCAAGTTATTACAGTGGAAAAGGAGATCATTCCTCTTCTTATGGGAGAGGTAGACTAACTCATAGCAGATTTCAGGAAATTAATAAAAATAGTAATATATGTGTTTTAATGTATTATTAAAAAAATAATTGGGTATATTTATATTCTAAATTACTACAAATCTAATATATAATTTGCAGATATATTTTTTTTTTAATACTTGCAAAACAATTGTTAATTACTTTTTTTTTATCAAATCATTGCTGTTTTTTCACAGTACTTTCCAGGAGCTGATGAACCTCTACAGTATCCTTGCCAGTATTCAGATGAAGGCCAAAGCAACTCTGCCACCAGTACAGGTACACTTGTATAAGTGAGGGGAAAGAACAGCAACATGAAATTACACAGATGGATGATAAAGCACATGGTCATATTCATTTTAAACTCACATTGGGACAGAAACCTTTCCAAAGTCTTAAACATTGGCAGGAATATATTTTTTTTATTAAGACCTTATACCATATAGTATTTAGTGTTCTTATGCAATGCTTTTTGCTAAAGGATGCTTTTAATAAAGAAGCAGTAGATAATAAAAGCTGTCTCCAAATGTCCACATTTAAGGTCTCTTCCTTTTTTCCCCTCAAGAAAGTTGCTATAAGTTGACACTTGATTTAGATTAGATGTTGGAAAGAAGCTCTTCACAATGAGGGTGGTGAGACAGTGGAACAAGTTGCTCAGGGAGGTAGTGGAAGCCCCATGCATAGAGGCTTTCAAGCTCAGGCTAGGTGTGGCTCTGTGCAACGTGATGTAGTGTGAGGTGTCCCTGCCCATGGCAGGGAGGTTGGAACTAGGTGATCCTTGAGGTCCCTTCCAACCCTGACAATTGTAGGATTTTGTGATTTTTTTTTTTTTTTTTTTTGTTAGATTTTTGACTATGCTTGAAAGCTGCACCTGCTTTTATTTATGATCTCCACAATTTAAACTTGTAGTTCTTTTATGTTAAGATGCACTAAGTACAATAATTTATACATAAGGAAATCATTAGAAAGGTGAATGGAATAAAACATGGGATAGGCTTTCAGATAGTCTTGCCCTCAGAGAAATCCTTTTAGTAAAAGAAAATAAAGATCATTTGATCTTATTTTTTTAGAGTACAGTTTTTCCACTTCAGTGGTTTTTAAACTTAGGTACTTGGTTTTCTACATCCAAACAAATTGCTGTTGTTTTGGCTAAAGGTTGCTTGGTTAATTTGCAACTTAGTGACATTAATATTATAAAATCACTTCAGCTGTAGCATTGTGCTGCCTTTAACAGCAGTTCTGCACCCCCCAGGCAAATTATTTTAAGATGATTTATAACATGAGACTGGGAACATATTGTGTGATATTTTTTAGGTATTTGTATTCTTTTATGATTAACAGTGGACTTTGTCATTAATTCTGTATAGGTTTGCTGGTTGTGTTGTTAATACAACATCTACCCAAACAGATTTAGTCCAAGCTAAAGATGGACTTCAAAATAGCATCATAGTACTGAGGAAAAGGACCTGGG
>WBNM01044325.1:0-10152 GCA_013399055.1 Ramphastos sulfuratus | reverse complement strand
AGCCTTTTGTCTGCTTTCCCGCTTCTTCTACCCAGGAAGAAGGGGGGAAAGAAGGAGTGGGGGGGGCAAGATGGGTGCCCAGGCAGATATCTAGGATATGTGTTCCAAATACAACTTGGGCCCTTCACCACAGCAGGCTGACCTTAATGGCACACATGGAGAATGTAAAAGTTTTCATCTTTTGATGCACCTGATGTCACTGTAAAGCTCTTCTGTTGCCAGAGCTCTGGACTTGCATAGAGAGTGCTGTCATCATTTCAGAATCTAATTAAATGAGCCATGAAGGCCAGTTCCAACAGCTAGCTGAAGACAGTAGGTCCATGCCAGACAAACAAACTGCCCATCTCTCAGTAATAGGGTGAGTGTACAGGTACCTTCATTAATTAGTGGGGGTGTCGCAGCACTGTGGCAGTAGCTAAACTGGACACTCAGCTGTACAAGTGATTATCTGTGGTAGTGATTTTCATACAATGGAAAAAGTTGGGAAAGAATGTAAAAATAGGCAAACATACACTGGAAAGAAGAGATACAGAAAAGAGGAGTCCTAGTGGGGGCTGTGTATACCAGAATGTGGTATGTCCATATGCCTGTGGTCCTGGATTCTTACTTCTGGCTCATGACCAATAGGTGTAACGGGCCTGTTGATTGCCAAAACTTTTCAAGAATAAAAGAAAGAGCAAAATGTGAAAGAAAACGCAATCAGCAGAGCAGTGCTAAGCATGTGAAATGCTTGCTTGTTTACTTTTGTTATTTTAATGTGAAAATTTTTAAGAAACAGTTTCTGAATTGTGGGGATTCTTTTTTCCTTAAAGAGGGACTTGTAGGTAAAGCACAGGCAGAATCTGCAATGCAGTGGTAAAACTGATGTTGATTGCTTCAGCCAGGACTGGCAAATCCAGTTCTTTCTGTATATCCCCTTTAACCTGAGCCAGAGTTTATTGATTTCCTCTGGGTGCTTGTGAACATGTTTTCCTTTTCAACAGCTCAAAATAGAGTTATTTGTTCTTCTAAAATAGGCATTTCTTCAGCTAATTGCAATTTTTTTCATTAGGGAAAAAGCTTTTCATGGAAATCTTGGAGGAAGAATGCCTTCTCTCCCTGCTGGCAGTAAGTACAACAAACAGATGACCAGAAGCTGTAGAGCAGGAGGGAACAGTGACTGAAACAGTTCCCCGCCCCCTCATCTCCCCCTCCCCAGCTAGATCATCCAAAGCAAAGGAGATCATGAGCATCCATGGAAAGGGAGGGAGGAAGAGTCTATGGCACTGAAATACTAACCACATCCCCTCCCTGCTCCAACTTACCAGTCTTCCTATTCCTTGTGAAAGGCTGATGGCAAGTTAAATTGCTTCCATATGTCCAGAGCAAGAACAGAGTTTGTAGCTTTTGGCCAACCCTGCTGCAGCCAGCTGCAGCTGCTACCTGTGTGTTTCCCTGGGTGCCCACTCATTCATGCATGTGTGACTGTGTGCAAGTCTGCAGGTGCTTGTGCACACACATGTGTGCTCCTGACATCTGAACCATGCTCCCACCCTGTCGGCAGAACTGGTCTGTCCTCATTGGGAGACATACTTACTCTGAGCACTTTTTTTCCTTTCCCCTCTTTTCTTATGCAGGGACCTGACCACGAACCATGTCAAACATTGTACAACCGAGAAAAATGCTAATAAATGTAAGCCTGCATAGTCCAGCAATGCAGCTAGCCGCCCACTTGTGAGATACTAAACTGGTGTACACACGATACACAAAGAATGCTGGCTAGTCTCACCAAGCCCTTCAGACACAAAGGGGGAAATAAACCCCAACCAAAAACAAAACTGGAAAAAACCTGATCTTTGTATTTATATCAGTGAGGTTGGAGTTCCTGCTAATAAAGGAGCTTTTCCCATGATGCAGTGTGATAAGGATTGGCCTACATGTAGCCCAGCAAGCCACTGCTGATGTTTTCTTGATTAGGTGTCTTATCTTCCATTGAGCTGCATCTGATGAAGGTTGCTGACAGCATGATGGCAGGGAAAGCATCGGACAGTTCCATAAAATGGCAGCTATGCTATGACATGTCAGCCAGGACCTGGTGGATGGTGAGTTGGTGCGATAACTTTTTTTTTTTCCCCCCTCCTTAGGAGTTTTTTTCCTTTCTGAACTTCTCCTTCACTGTTGCAATGCACGTGCTGCAAAGTTCAGGGTGTGCAAAGTTTCTAGCACCAGCTCACTGATTCTGCTGAGCTCCTAAACATTGCAGCCAGCTAGATACGGTTTCTTTGGTGTTGTAGTAGTATGGGCCTAAAATAGTACCAAAGACAGCAAAGGACTTTTCTTTCTTGTTTTTCTTATTCTTCCTCTCTCTCTCCCTTTTTTTTTTTTTTTTTTTTTTTTTAATTTCCCGTGTAAAATGCAAATTGTACCATGTTTGCCAAGCTAGTTGGTGTGAGAATGTGGAGGTGGAAGCAGTCACGGGAAAAAAAGAAAGCAGCCTTGTCGTCATGCTCTTGGCTAATTGTTTTGAGTTGGTCTTAAAAATAGAGCAATCTGCTTCTTTATTCTATTTCCTCTGAATAATTATTTAGAAAGTGTATTGTATCATGTTGTGAGCAGCCTCCTAATCAGCATGAGATTGTCCCCCACGCTTTGCCTTAATTTGGAGTCCTCCTCCCTTCTAGTGAATGCAGTAACTGGAGCAACTACTGATTAATATGCTGCTTGTCATAATTAAATTTAGTTAATGAGGATATGCATATTCAGTCCATTTTTTCTTTGTTTGGACAAGCATGGCTTTTTTGTTCATATTTATACAGCTACAAATGAAAGCGGGGAGGTGGAAAAAAAAAAAATCTTACAAAACTCAGAGGAGGGTCGACCAGGAGAGACAACTTTAAGGAGACTGGAGCCCAAAACTTTGTTTAATCAAAACAGTGGGGTGAGGAGCAAGTGTTTTGGGAATGAAAATCTTTTCTTCTCAGCAGAGCTACATGAAATTTACTCCATATACTGATTTTATTGCATGTAGACAATGGTCTCTTGTATGCAATAACTATGCCTTGAAAGAGACCTTCTGCTGACTAGCATTCCGTTATGAATATTAATTTCATTCTTGGGCTGCTTGTCTGGTTGTGTATTTTCACTCTTTTCATTTCTTCATTGATTGCCTTTGCTTGTTTGTCTGGATAATTATTATGCTTAGTGAATGGGCTTATTTTTCACAATTAGTACAGTGCTGAGACAATAGACACTTTATTTTTGGGCGATGGTTCTGGGGAGCACCAGTGGATAGCACATCCCAGTGCCTGGACAGAAGGCAGCTTTCTGATTATAACTGCCTTCCTACACTTCTTTGCAAGGACTTCATTATCTTTCCAAAGTTGGATACCTTCAGTGAGGGAATCATGCCTGAAGGGAGTATTTAATTTAAATTATGTTTGGTACTTGTGATTGTTTCTGTACTTTTTGAATACAGGGAGGGAGGTTTTTTCTGTCTTTACTCCTTGTTGAACTACCGTAATATGAATATTCATGTAGCTTTAGAAAGAATAGAGGAGGAAAGTAAATGATAAAAACCTGTTTTGTGAACCTGCTTTTATCCCGAGAGTTGTACTGTATAGTATCATGTTTAGATTCATGTATATGTCTTTAATCAAACTTTACTATTGCAGTTGTATACTTTATTGAAAGAGATGCACAGATGTTTAGACATAGGCACTATAAAATTTTTGCATAGTAGATTTCCATAAAATTGCATGGACTGTCTTCAGTTTAATAAAAGTTTGTCTAAGGATAGCTTTCAGTAAGCTGGCATTGCTTCCAAAGGGAAAAGAAAATCAATACTTTCACTCCATGCAGTATTTTATCCTGAAAGGTAATATGTAAAATGCAGGTAATGTAAATGTTGACTGTATTTCATGCAGTTTAGAAAGGGAGTTTTAAAATACTTGTTTATTAAGTATGGGTGAAAATCAAATGGTAGCTTGCCCGTGGATTGTGTTTTGAATAATCTTCCTAATTTATAAATTTGCAGTTGTAGAATCAAAGATAAATTCATGTACAACGTGAACAGTTTTCTCTCAGAGAAAGAGATGTACCTCATGCTTCAATGCCATAGTGTACAAAATAATAACTACAGAGTTTATTCTAAAATTATTTATAGTTCTATAATTATTTATAGTAAATTCCCACCAGGAATATGCAGTATAAATAAAACCTTAAGATTTCTGAGTAGGAAAAAAAAAAAAAAAGGCAGGCAGAATTCTGTAGTTTTGTGGGTTTAGTTTTCCTGAATTATAAACCCTGAATTGCAAACATTTTGTGGGGCGCAGGAAATAGTGTATTAAGATGGTTACTCACATTTATAAAGAAGTTCATTAACAAAAGCTATCACCACAGGCATCATTACAAAACTTGGTGCTTTATCACTATAAGAGATCTACTCTTCAAATGTTTTGTAGCATCTATGTTCAACATCAGATTTAGTTTGAATATCCCTAAAATACTAGTTTCTTTTTAATTATTTTTTTTAAAGTTATTACATTGAAACTATTCTCTGGGGAAAAAAAAAAAGTCTTTCTCTTCAAATTAAGTAGAATGAATGTTTTGTGAATAAAGTTTTTTATCCACTGTAGTATTTTAGTACTACTATATTTTCTTTGCTATCTATTTGTTTCATGTAGATTCTCTTATTTAACTACAATAACAAATTAATTTGATAATGGGAAAATAGACAAACAGAAATTACACACCCTCCATCTGTGTCCTCTTGTATATGGATGCATTAACTAAAACATCTGTGAAAAAGTTTTACTGAGAATGCAGTAAACAACAAAATGCCAACAAAAAGAAAGCTTTTAAGATATTAAATAACAGTAAATATATATATATATATATTTAAATTTATAGTCTCAGTCTTTTTGATGGCTCTTGTGATCATTTTGCTTGCACATCATTGCATTATTTTTGCATTTAACTTTGTGGTGAGGAGAAGAATACAGTGAAGAGACAAAAACCTATGTATCAAATGCTATTCAGTACAGTTGGAAAAAACTTTAGAATTTTTTAACTGAGAAAAGCTACTTCTATTAAGTGAGAAAGAATTATGATCAGGGTGGTCGAAAGGATGCTACATATAGAAAAATCAGATATTTTGTACTGCCTCTTTCTTAATGGCAAAGTGCTAGTCTGGGATTAGTCATCCGGTGGTTTGTGATTGACTTTATAGATTTAAAAATCCAAACCCAGGTAGTTATTATATTTAGTTGTGATTTGGATGATTTATTTATTTTATGTGGGAAAGGTTTACATATTTATATCTCTGCTATTTTGTTAAATCTGTAACAAAGTCTGAATGTATTGTGTATTGTTTCTGGTAGTCAGATCACTTGCACAAAAATTTGTACAGTTATTCTGCAGAGTTATCTATAGAGATATTATAAAACTCCTTTGCTTCTTAATCTCAGAACGTTATTTTCATGCACATATATATATGCCTGTGCAGTAGAGATAGACAGTGAAAAGTAGTCATTCTATTCAAAAGTCTTGGGGAAAAATGTTGAAATCACAGGTTTGTATTACAAAAAAGCCAGAGACATAGGAATTTTTGATTTGTGGCAAATGCTGCACATTTTCTTTTTCTTAATGGCTTGATCCTATGATCAAAAATGTTGTAAAAAAATTGTAGAACAAAAGGTTTGTCATTACCAAGTTTATCACTTTTCTATTCTACTCCATATTTTTCACTTTCAGAAATAAGTATTTTTTAAAAGAGAGATTTCACATAGTATTGAGGCTGTATTTATAGGCCATATAATCCCAAATGGAGGCACAAACAGTAACAACTTAGATGCTATATTTCAGCATTAAAAGAATTATTCCAATCCTAAATTTGTTAGTAAAGCCAGATTTTAATGTGCTTTTTGGTTTAAGCAAATGTTAATCACATTCCAAGGGAGCTGCAGTATGTCAATATTTTGCAGCAGCACATCTGTGCGGTTTTCTAATTTGAATTAAAATGGTATTCATGACACAACAACTCCATCAGTTGTTCATATGTACAGCTTGTTAATGAGTCCTTTGTTCTCAATAATGACTTTTAATTAAATGATTCAGAAACAAATGTCAGTATAACTGTGGACATATTGAACATGCTGTGCTTATTCATGGTCCAAGAACACAATATCTTAATTCTACACATTTCAGGGGGAGGAGTGGAGTAAAAGGAAGGATTAGGTCAAGGTTATATTCGTAAACTGTTGTTCAGTTTTCCTTACTTACGCATAACTTACTACAAGTCCATTATTAAGTATGCAGCAATTATTCTAAATGGTTAGCCAAACACTGTCTCTTTTAAAGACATGCTGTATATGTTTATGAGAAACTGTAAGTAATTTGTGTTTAGTTTTTGTTCAGAACAGTTTAATTTCAATCTGTAACAAATATCTGGCTTAGATATTTCATATACATACTATATTTCAGAACTAGGTTTTTTAAAATCCAAAAGATTTTTCTGTAGAACTATAAAGCTTGAATGAATGTTCATTTCTGATGTTTAATGGGTTTTGTTATGCAACAGGGAAATAATCCATCATTAAAAATACAGGTATAGCAGAGAATTTAAATGCTAACAGTATAGATGAGTGTAGAATGAAGATGATGTTGTTGGTGTTTAATACTTCTTCATTGCTGATTTTTAAAAATGTGTCCTTTTAACCAAGGAAAAGATACTTTTGCATATTCACAAACACATATTTTTCAATTCCACTGTGTCTTTTCCCTTTTAGTCGCTTGCATGTTAGCTATGTATTTCCAGTTAGATTTGCTACACTTGTGAGTTCAATATTAGAATAAGGATCTGACCTGAAGGCTGACATGTCTCCACCCACCCAGCACCCATGGCAGATGCAACAGCAGCAGCACTGGCTTCCACATTCCACCTGGACTTCAACTCAGTTCTATGGGGGTATAGTGCAGTCCTAAACCCTGTGAGTTTTCTGACCTTGGTGCTGATAATTAGCAAGTTCAAGTGGCAGGTGAGGACTCAGGAGACAGAATCTGAACTCAGTTAATTATTTGTTTAATTTTAATTATTGTTAAAATATTCAGTAGCCATTTCAGTTGATTCCCATCAGCAACACCATGATGCCAGGGTAGTTTTAATTTCAATCCAATTAGTGACATATCTGACTCAAATTTCCTGTTATGACTTGTCATAAAAATTTGATTTTTCCGTCATACTTATGGTGGAACTTATGAACTTGAAAATTATTCCAGAGGGGAGAGTGCCTTTGAATAGGAGTATTTGATAGTGAGAGAAAGGAGAGGAAGCCCTTTAATTCTTGGTCAAGCAGATTGTGATTAACACTGCCGCCCAAATAATTAGTGCAAGAACTTATATTAGAGCAAAGTAAATGTGTTAATAACAGTGACACATCAGTTCAGATTCGCTAAAAAACTCTTACCCAAAATTCATACAGTACAGTGATCTTCAAAACACTTCATCCAGATGTGTTTTTCCATTGTGATACTAGAATTATCTCAAGGAATCTCACTGACAAGTGATAGAGCAAAGTATAATATATATAAATATAATAAATTATTAGTGTTCTTTCACTATAAGTGAATTGATATATCATTAACTGACGGAATGTCTACACTGAATAGCATATAACAATTCTGATTTTCAGTCCACCTAATTCCCTTATCAGCAACTCTTACCACAGCAGAAATTGTTTTTAAACTCTGAAACTTCTTATTTACTTTTGGAGTGAATAGTTTCAATTACATGGTGTAATTCATGTTATTTTGGATACTTTATTTGTGAATCTCTGTATCTCAGGTGATAGTTATATGTAATTAGAAGTTTCCTGGAATGTAATGTGAAGATTGTCTTCTCCTTAGCTGATTTTCGTGACTATTTCAATAAAAAGTCCATGCAGAAGTACCAAATGTGATAAGCATCTGTATTATCTCTTAGGCAGCTTTCCCGATAGAAGGCTCAATTTTATCTTGTTTCAACATAAACTGTTGCATTTAATAAGCTCCAGTGAAGGCAGAGCTGGGGAACAAATCTTAATAAACATATTTTTTTCCAAACCATGTTGGAAGTCACTCGGAGCTTTCTTTAAATCCTCCAATGATATTTGTAACAGGTTAGCTTTAATAACATTTGTTGTCGATTTCATATGCATATTGATATGTTTATGTTAGTTTAATTTTGCCAGTATATAAAATCAGTGTTAGAGTGGACTTTTTCTGCAGTAGTTTGCAATAACAGACTTGAAAGAATATAGAAGAAAATCTAGAATGTGCATTATTGCCTATAAATACAAAAGATCTCTGACAGTTACATTTTATGATTTTTTTCTTTTAACTTTGTATGTTGCTGCTGAAATTAATTAAATCTATTTATACTGACCATTTGAAGGAATTGAAAGGGAGATTGTCCTCTGGAAGATAGTCAGGTAGAGTTTCTGAATTAATTCCACAACAGCAGTGCCCTTAACTGCATGTTGGTACACATCATCTGCTCTGCACAGGCCAAAAGAGAGTTGCAACATTAGCACTGGATTTGACACAAGGCAAGAAATTGTCCAGAACAATTTCACTGCTCAGTGTTGTTGTAATTCAAGATATGGATAGTGTTTTACTCAGCCTTTAGTGTCCTGCACTCTACAGATTGATCCACAATTAGTTCGTTACTTGCATCTCGTAATCAGCAGATCTTGGTACAAAGTGATGAATATATCAGAGTCTTTCTTTTCATATTGGCGCCCTACATTTTTGCCGACAATAATGAGCCGTCACAGTGTAAGTTCTGGAGACAAGATTAGTGCATGGAAGAATGAGTAAACCTGTACACTAGAAGCATAATTTAATCAAGCAGAACATAGGAACAAGCATGTTATGGCAGTTTGACACGAAACAGGATGAACTTGAACAGGCTGCTAAATTGTGCACGTACACAAAACTGTGCTTTGTTGTTACACTTTAAAGATTGGCACTCTTGGTGGTACCGTGTTCATTACCCCTCAGTTTTACATAGCTCAGTGTCCCAGCATGTGCTGCTAATGCAAACCAGAAACAAATCTAATGCTTGTTTTTACATGCGTGATGCCTTTTGAGGGCAAATTCATTATATCAGAATAGCAGGAACTGCAATGGCATAGTTTTGGAACATGGCTTGAAGTGGAACAGCAAGCAGGTATGGCTTCTGTAGGAGAAGAAGAGAGGAGAAGCTAAGTGATACCTCTATAAAACCTAGTCAGGTTTCTCCCACATTCCAGGCAGCAGTGAAAGAGAGAAATTCAAGGTTAGCAGTGAGCCCCAAGGCAGTCATGGCTTTTTAATGGAAACACTCTGATTACATGAAATATTAGACCTGTCTCTCTGCCCCAGCTCTCCTCAATCTATATAGAGATAGTCAGAGGAAAAAAAATGGAACTTCTCAACAGATGCCTGGCTGCCTGGGTACAGAGAGGAAAACCATAATTTGTCTGTAATCCCTAATGCAAACAGTTGTTCATTAAGAAACAAAACTAATGTAATCTTGATGATTTGCTTGGATTTCTACTCTATCATGACGTTTTGTACAGCTGGCAAGCTAATGTAATTTTACTTAGAAACCCAAAGCAATCTGGTACTCAGACAACACCATGTAGATTTAGGTAAATTTGGGGCTCAGATTAGCATAATACTAACTAATCATGAATATAATTTGCATTAATTAGAGTATTGGGGAAAGATTGTTTTTAAATGGGAGAAAATTGAAAGAAAGATTAAGGGCAAGGGCTTACAAACCTAGTTTTGCTTTATGCAAGAATATAACAGATGATTTCTGCTATAATGCCTAATATTTTAATGTGTAAGTATTAATTAGAGTATCAGCAAAAGATTGTTTCTAATTGGAAGAAAACTGAAAGAGAGATTAAGGGCAGAGTTTATGAATCTGCTTTTGCCTGATGCCAGTATGTAGCAGATGATTTCTCCTATAATGCCAGAAAGCTTAATCTGTAAAGGATAGGGTGACCAATACAGTACACAGTAGAGACCATATAAGGATTTCTTTTCCAAATTAGGTTTATTTTGTCCTAAAAGAAAGCTATGAATATGTCTGTGATATTGATAACAAAATTAAACAAGTTGGGTAGAAAAAAAAAAAATCACCCTTGA
>WBNM01044324.1:0-113618 GCA_013399055.1 Ramphastos sulfuratus | reverse complement strand
TCCAACCCAGGCCATTCTATGCTCCTATATACAGTCAGGCGTTTGAACTATCTGAGGACTCAGATTTCAGATTCTGTTAAGGCCACCATTTAAGGCTTTGTTGATAGTTGTTTCAGAAGAAATAATCACTCCTTAGTCCAGACGTTAGTATTTCTGTCTAAAAGGACATATGAAATGTATATGCTGATACCAGGTGAATATAGCTGCTTTCAGAAGGCAGCTGAGGCACATGCTGAGTACTGTAGCAGATCTTTTGTTTGTTTCTGTGATATTTTGAATGCCCACTGAATGCTTATATTTTTCTGTCACTTCCACTTCCTACCCCCTCTGATACTATTTATCAACATAGAAGGGACCTTTCCCACTGTTTTGTCAACATCAATCTGGCTGTGTGATAAATACATAAGGCTTTAAAGTAGTAGATGTCTCTGCTGCTTACCTGTGAATGATCATAAAGCTCCACACAGAAAACATTCTCATTTTTATTTACAATTCTTCAATACCAGACTACGCTAATCTCACTGCTTATAGTTATTTTCTTTTGCTACATATACCATTTATGAATTAGGGTAGTCTGCAAGTTACATAGCTAGCTACTTACACTGGATAGTGCTTGCTTACAGAAATTGACATTAGTTTTTGTGTTGCAGGTAAAACAATTGTCTTTCTCTTGTGTGAAGTTGTGGAAGCAAGCAACAGGCAAGGCAGCAGAGTAAATCATTCCATGTGATGGGTTTCCAGCCTGCCCGGTGCAAGGCTGTGCCTAGCAACATCTCCCTGGTGGCCACCATCATACCTGATGACACCTGGGACTGCTGTTATGAGCTGGTGACCACTAAAAGTGGTCATGAGCTGGTCATGAGCCAGTGTCCACTAGAATAGCGTGTGGGTTTGGTTTGTTTTTCTTTGAAGGGTGATTTTTATGGAAGTGCAGCAACTGAAGCTGGAAGCAGAAACTCCATTGTGAGAGCACTGTTCTGCCTGTAACAAAGGCTCCATTGTGCAGGCACACAGCACAGTGCCCAAAGCTCAGGATATTTTCAGCCTATTTACTTGTATTTGAGTAAATCTGGCATGGCTGCTGGAGAAGAATAGTGAATATTAAGGCCCGTTTTGATCAAATGGATCCTTGTTACAAACATGTACTATGATTTCTTTCTGCTGGCAGTTTGCATGGCAAAGGCAGGTGACTAACTCTAAACTGCCTGTTGTATGACTTTAAACAAAATTAATCATCTCAGATTCCGTCCTGGCAAATCACTCAGCAGAGTATACACAGAAAAGGAAAAGTCCAAAAACTTATTACATCTCAGCACTCAAAACTAGCACAGCTTTGGCCAGAGTACAGATAAGAGTGACTTTTTGGTTGCTCTGTCTTCTAGTTTTGGAAGCTGCTGCAAGAGTTTTGCTCCTCCTCTCTGGAAGAGGAGACGCCTTGTTCTGTTGTTGAGAACAGATTCCAGTTGTGATCAGGAAAACATCGAAGTTTGGTTTATGTTCTTTTGATTTAAATTTCTCTTCTCTCAACTATGAGAAATTTTATTAGAATTAACTAAATCATATTACTGAAAAGCATCAAAAGTGCTCTATCTTGTCATAAACAGATGTACTTTCATATAGTGTCTCCTTAACAGACACCACTTGTCGTCCATCTCCATCGGGACATCAAGACAGCTTTCAGATCCGGAATGAGATGTTGCTTTGCAAACTACAGAAGCAAAATTACTGTTAAAAGCGTGGTTTTAGGAGTCACTATTTTCTAAGAGCCATTTTGTAACCCTGAAATACTCTGCTTAGCAGGGGATTTAAGAGTGACAACAACTTGTCTTGCTTTCAGTCTAACTGCCTTAGGTCAAGTGCCCTGGCTGGGCACTTCACAGCACATCTTTCCACGTTTTTGCTTGGACTCTTTTAAAAAATCTAGGCATGCATGATAGTGTTTTGAGTATTTGTCCACAAGCCTGGACAGGCAATAGGTTATTGGCTTCAGAGGGAAACAAAATATGCACTAGCCTTGTGATAACTGAAACACTGATGGGCCGTAGGTGGAAGCTGATACCTGATCACTATCCATGGCAAGTTTTCACCAGTGATCAGTTTGACTTGCATTCTACATATACGTGGGCACATACACTCATGCCCACGTATTTCCAAATATTAAAACACGGCTGCTGTTACCTTAACAGCTGCTAGCGATAAAACATCTGTAGTCAGAAACGTACTAGCCTACCCTATGCTATAATGGCCCCTCGATAAGTGACAAGAAGCCAACGCGGCGGGAATGAATCTCAGGCGGGGCCGGGTCGGGCGGGGCCTGGCGGGGCCGAGGCCTGCGGGGCGCGGCATTCAACACCCCCTAGCGGGGCGGGCAGCGCCGCATTGTCTCCCGGCGGGGTGGGGCTTCGTGCTGTCGTTTCGCGGCCGGGCCGGGTCCCGCGCAGCTGCCGCGGTGGCTCCACGGGAGGAGCGGCCGATATCGCGGTTCAAGGCGGGGGTGAGGCGAGTGCAGCGGAGCGGAGGCGGGCCCGGCAACGCCCGGTGCTTGCTGTCGCCTTGCCGACGGAGGAGTGGTCGGAGCCGCCTCCATCTCCGGGGGCTGCTGCCGGGCTAGCAAGGCGGTACGAGTGGTCTGCGAGCGGCCGTCGCAGTCTGGTCGGAGCGGGCGGTTCAGGCTCCGCCCCGCGTTTACCCGTCCTGCTGCCGGCGTCCTACTAGCCCGGGCATCCAAAACGCCGCAGCCGGGTAAGTAGCCGCGTCCGCAGGGGCTTACGCCTCGCCCCAGTCCTGTAGAGGGGCCTTTCCCTGGTGCAGCGCAGGCTCTGCGGCCTGGCCACGCTTTGTTCTCCGGGCGGCGGCTTCGGAGCTATAGTGTGTCCCGCTCCGCCGGCCGGCAGCTGGTTCCCGGCCCTTCCCGGGGTGGCTGTGGCCAGGCCTTGCGGCAGAGCAGTCCTCTCGCACCCGGCCTTCCTGGCCGGCGTCGCAGCGCCGCAGCAGACGGGAGTGCTAACGGAGTATCTGGCTGCTGGCTGCGGAGTTTGTCTCCTTTCCCGTCACGGTTCCCTTCCCCTTTACGGGTCCTGCAGGTTGCTCTCAGGTCGGAGGCGGCATGCCAGGTCGGTACAGCCCAGGGGAACCCGTGCAACAGGTTTGAGTATTGTGTCGGTATTGTTCCTGCCGCCGCTACCTACGTGGCCGCAGTGGCGTGGGGGCTCCCGAGCGGCCACTGCCGCCACCGGCGGGGCCTGCCTTTGTGCGGAGGCCGGCGGCCCCTTTCCACCGGGCGCTGCCGTGGCCACTCTGCGAGTGTCACATCAGGCTCAGGAAGTAAGGAGAGCTTCGGGCAAGGGATAGCTCCCCGAAGGGAAACGGGGGCTGGATCCGGCATCCTAGCTCGTCGATCCGCTCGGCTTCTCTTGGGGATTTCCTTATTGCGTCGCGGCTGGTTAGTACGGCAGCAGGCTTGGGGGGGACGAGTCACGGCCGTGTCACTGCCCTGGCGTCAGGCGCGCTTGGATTTCTGGAAGTGCTACTTGGTCGGGAAGCTGATTCACTGCTGAAGCAGTGGTTGCTCAGAGCCATGGTTATCGTGCCTTTGCTTTTTTGACAGGCCCATTGTTGAATTACATTGCCTTTCCTCTCATAACTGTAGACTTCCTTGGTGCCCCTTAACAGATCTTCTTGGCCAGGGAGTTACCGAGATTCTTTCTGATAGAATTTGAACAGATGTGTGGAGGCAAGAGTAGAGACAATTAGTAAATAATGAATCTTTGTTTTTTTGAGTTTCTATAATATTTTTAACAAGCAAGATTAGTAAGGCTTACATGGGTGAATATTAGTAGATGCTATTGTCAATTCTTTCATCTTTCTCCTTGCTAAAGGAAACACTATTTCTCTCCGTTTTAGTATTTAGAGTGCCTGCATTGTCCTGACAACGGGATATTGACATTGCCCACAAATTAAAATTCATTATGATGAGGAAGTATTTTTTTTTTTCCCACTGCTTTCACCATTCTGTGAAATTGTCTGCTAAAATTCAGCAGAAACTTGGTGGACCCCAGAACAGAGCTGAAGCTTGGTCAGGGGGGCCTACTGCTTGATAAGGTGCTGATCATGCTTTCTTCTGTCAGGTGAGAAAAAAAGAAAACTAAATAAAAAACCCCTACCGAACCTAAGAACTCGGTTTTTTAGCAATAGATTTTTTTTTATTTTGCACAGTTATTTACATCATAAATTGCTGCTTGAAGAATCCTGTAAAATCACCACAGCCAACTGTTTTTCCCAAGGTAACGTGCTAGTAGATGATCTTTCATTTGTCTTTTGGATGATGTGTAACATCAGTTCTCATAGGAAAAAAAGTTATGAGAAGAAAATATGCATGTTTTTTAAATTACTACAAAAAACAATGCCATGATGTCTCCTGGAGTTGTAGAGTGTAATTCTAAATGGATTGTGAAATTACATAAACAGGGTAAGTGTACACCATTTTGTTATTTCCCAGCAGCAGGATAGTCGGGTGTAGTTCAGCTCAGTTTCTTGCTGAGTGTTAGTAGGGAGGGGAACAGAAGGTACTTCTGGAAGAGACTACTGCATGTTGATGGTGACCTTTTAATACAGTGCTACGTAACTGTCAGGATTCCGTAGCAATAAATATGAAAAGGAACCCAGCAACTGTGAGTAGTTGGGAAAATGCAAAGCACCATCAACAGGTAGCTTCTGGTAAAGTAGGCATAACCTACCATAGGGTCTTGTTGGGATAAGAAATGATACTTCAGGATTTCCATTGTGTCTCTGTTCAGGCTGTCTTGAGTGCTTGCTATTGATATTCCTGTTCCTGATCTGTAGGTGTGTACTCTTGCCTTTTCCCAATCTTCTTAGGGCCACTAGTTTCTTGCCTGACTTGAAAACTTGTGATGATATGAAGGTTTTTTGATGATTAAAACTTGTAAGACAGTTTGCTAGTGTGAAATGACTACTGTAACTGAGTAACTGTAAACTCTATGAAATGTGTTTAGCCTCTTCATCTGTAATACAGTATACACTAATTTTGAGTTTCTGAGGTTTTGTTGGTGAGTGTAATTCTATCAGTTACAAAATTTTATGTCTTAAAGCATCTGCTGAAGTTTGATGCTTCTATCTTAATTATGCGTCTTCTAATACAAATAGGAAATGTACTATCTACCTTTTTTATTTCAAATTATAATTTGCCTTTTAAAGCGCTATTGCAGTGATTAACTGAGTTTGTAGGAATGCTGCCACCTCCTTTTCACAAAAAGCACCAGCACTGTTCGGTTTTGCCTAAAACTGTGTAGACTGCCTCTGACTGAAAGCATACTACAAGGATTCTGGTTCTTGTTACTTTCCCACTACTTCCGGTGCTGCCTCAGGAGCATTGCTTGCTAATTATAAACAATGTTGATTTCTACCATATGTTTTGGTAGAAAATAGGGGATTCCTGCTGTCCCACTCTGCTTGAGCTTACAAGTACTTGTGAACATATAATGGAAATATTGACTCCTCTTACTGTGTAGATTTAGGGTAAACTCTTGTTTCAGGCTTCCAAAGAAAGTAAGTTTTAGATTGATCATAATTTTAGGTGTTAATACTCAAGTATTTTTTATATTTAAATTTGCAGAATCCAGGATACAGACTTGTATCCCTAACAGACACTGCCGTCCAGTACCAATGGTAAGTAAAATCAGTCTCTTCCAAAACTAAACTCTTTAAAGTTTTCATGCAGTATTTTTCATAGAATCATAGAATAGTTTAGGTTGGAAGGGACCTCAAAGATCATCTAGTCCCAACCCCCCACCATAGGCAGGGACACCTCCCGCTAGACAGGTCACTCAAGGCCTCATCTAGCCCAGCCTTGCCGCTAGACAGCCTGGACAACCTGCTCCAGTGTTTCACCACCCTCACTGTGAAGAACTTCCTCCTAACATCCAGTCTAAATCTCCCTCTGCCAGTTTAAACCCATTATCCCTTGTCCTGTCATTACAAGACCTTGCAAATAGTCCCTCCCCAGCCCTCCTGTAGGCCCCCTTCAGATACTGGAAGGCTACTGCGAGGTTTCCTCAAAGCCACATCTTCTCCAGGCCGAAGAGCCCCAACTCAATTTGGTCCTGCTTAATAGGTTGCATAGAGCCATATCATTGCAATTGGTTTTACACAAACTTACTTAGACTATAACTCATGACTTCTTTAGGAATTGTGTTTTAAAGAAGGAGCTGTGGTTGGAGGTGAGAATATGTCAGGAAGTTTTAAAAGCAGAGGCGGGTGTTGCTGCTCTGATGGGGTTGATAAGATTGTGTGCAGAAGACAAATGGGAGACTTGAGCACCTTGAGTGAGCAAGTAGAAAGATGCACTGGCAAACCTTTTTAGTCTAAATGAGAGGTTTTTTTTTTTTAAGATAAGGATTTTCTTAGAGCAGACACTAAGCTTGACAAGCAGATGAAAATCAACATGGAGTGTTGTTTTCCTGTTTCTAGGTGAGAAGATGAGCTGCTACATTTTGGACGAGCTGAAGTTTGGAACATTGGGACAGAAAGAACACATTAAGAAGGAAATTACAGTAGTTAAGAGGAGATGAAGGTATGAAGTAGGGCTTTGCAGAATCAATGATTTGAGTGAGATAGATGTAGTAGGCATGTGAGAATTCAGAGTCAAGCTAAACTTGTCATGTTTAGGTAAAGGAGAATTTGAGATGTGTTCTTAGAGATACATCTTGAAGGATAAACGTTGATTGGACTAAGTAAGGTCAAAAGAAAAAAGAACGTTGGAACGATAAGACTAATGGATTTGGTGTTAACTTGTTTTGGTTAGGAAATGATATGTATGGCTGAACCTGAGTAAAGAAATGGCCCTACTTGAGGAATAGGGTCAGGATGGACACATCGTATGGAGATGAAAGATGCCAGGCTTATCTAGGTTTTAGTGTTGGTGAAAGTTTAATTATTTATTTTTTAATTAATATACTCTCAATACAAGTTGTCCATTTTCTCTCTGCTAGTGTGGTGTTTGCTAATTCTTTTGTGTTACATTTTAATTTGGCCTTAGAAAATAATATCAGTGGAAAATACACGAGTGTTGCATCTATGCAAGATGCTCCAGGTAGCAGTTTAGAGAGCTTGATTTTTATGTTCTTTGAAGCGTATGACCATTTGTTTATGGTAGTGGAATGCTATTTTGAGGAGGTGGGAGAGCTGTGGTTACTGCAGGTCGTTGCAGTGGCCAGTTTGTGATTTGCAGCTGAAGTGTTCAGAATTTTTAACTTGAATACAAAAACTGAGAAGACATCAGTGCAAGTAATAGGAAAGATTTATTTTTCCCGCACAAACTAATTCAGGGGCAGCAAATGCAAACAAACAACACACATACCTCCCAGGCCTCCTCACAAATGAACACCAAGAGGAAGTTGTTCAGGTTGTTTTAAGATCCACACACAGTCTTAACTCATGAGGTAGGAACCTTTTGGTCAGTTTTGAGCCAGTTTCCTTCACCTAAAAGGCATGACTGCTTTTGTGTCTACTACACTTCTGTCTACACGCTCCACCCTACTTTTTCTTACAAAAACTCTTGTGCTTTCATATGCTCTACCACTCTAGATGGTTTTCAGCTTAGAGGAGCATTTCATACAGCTTCCATTCAGTTGTAGTGTCAGCGTCCTGAGCTGAGAAGTGATTCCTGAGGATCTGAGCCATTCACACTTGTAACCAATGCCAAGTGTGTGTATTATTGTGAAGTTGTAGAATTTCTTACATAAAAGCTATAAAAGGAACAAGAAATTCTAATCTTGCACCCCAGAGGAAAGTTTTCATTTGCTCCAGGTTGCCAACAGTTGCACTCATCAGTGCAGCCGTTTATATTTTGACTTGGCTGCTAATGGCCTGAATTGTCCAATCTCCTTCCTGCCACTGTCCTACTTTTATGAAGTACTGGAGGTATAAGAGCTTATTCTTGCAAGCATTTTTTTTTTCTTTTTAAAAAATTTTTAGTGGAGGAAACTAGGAGTGTGTAATTTTATTTTACTATTGATTATTTTACGTCTCTCTCAAACTGCGACTCAAACTATTTCTGTGGAAGAACTTGTTCTGTGTGATTTGTGTCTTATTTTCACATGAACTCTAAAATTCTAAAAGATGAGTTTGTTGGGTATTTTTATGGGCTTTAGGGAAGTGTGACAAGAAAGAGAAATCTTGTCTGCTGTGTTTCGAATGTAGCTTTTCAGTTGACTTACTGCTATGTAGAAAATAGTGGAAGAAGCAACATCTCAATTAAATAGTACTTTTTGTATTCTGTGGTCACTTGATGCTGTTATGACTATACCAGATGACTGCAACTTCTGCTTTGATTGCCACTTGCAAGGGAGAGTATAAGGTAGATCAGTCTTCTTTGGCCTGTGGTAATGTTCTGCAAGGGCAAGCTATGGGGTCCTGCAGGAATGTAAACATAGCATCTTTGAAAATGTGGCAGAAAAGCAAATACAGATGTGTCCAAAACCTGTGACTTCTCTACTATGCTAGAATAAAGAAGCCTGAAAACATAATTTAACATACATCATATGGGCTTGTCTGGGCCTGAGGCTGGAAAGGGTACAAAACTCCAGCATGCTATCATTTTGTATGTTGTATTGTGGTGTCATTTCAAACTTCTGAAAGGTTTCCCTTGGGCTGGAGCAAGACTGCGGTCTGCGAACATGGCCTCTGAATTCAGAGAAGTGCTATTCTTTGAGAGAGAGCTAATTGCTGCACAGTATCTTGTGCATGCCGTTCTGCTGTGAAAAGACTGTGATGTCAATATTGTTTCACAGCTGTAAATGCAGATGTTATTGTTCATCCTCAGTTATGTAGTTTCTGTACTCTTCTTTCCTTCTGACACTTTTTCTGAGGAAAAACTCTTTGTTTTGTGAAATGAGTAGTTGACCGAGATCGAAGCTCAAGCTTGTGAGCACAGTGTCTTTGGACAGCACAACCTCTTACTTGTTCTCCCTTTGCTGGCTTACTATTCGCTATATTGCTCATCACTTCTTTTTGTCACTCACTGATTTCACTTCTCGTGACGTGCGGAGGAGGTGAAAAATGGTGGGAAACACATGTGGAAGATAGGTTAAATAGAGGAAGTTGTTAACAGATGCTCTTCTAAATTCTGTTATTAGCTAGTTAGAAGACCCTATTGTGCAAGGTAAGACTTGAACCTTCCAGGTGACAGTGGGGCAGAAGAAATGGAGAAGAAATGACTGTGACAATATGCTTTTGGATCATGGCCTAGCAAGCTGTTAGCCCTAGATTTAACCAAAAACTGAACATGTTTTTGATCTGTCCATTCATCTGCTGCCAGTAGTTGCTGAGTTGAGAATATCGTTTATGTATAGTGAAGGTGACATATTGCATTTTGCTTTAAAATTAAACAAGTTTGCATACTGATGACATCTACTACATAATAACCATAGAATTGGTTATTATTTGTCTAATCATTTACTGTGAATTAACATGTTTTTGGAAGAACAAGAATATTGTCTTTGTGTGTAACTTGAAAATCAGACATAATTTAAAACTCCAGTATGCCCTTTTTTATGGATACGTTCTACAGATAGACAAGAAAATGAATAAAAACAACAAAATGGTTGAAAAAGTGAAAAAAAAAAAATTCTTCATGAGATATGTTGAGTAGTTGTTTCTGTTGAGGTCTTAGAGGGCCGTTTCATTAGTGCTGCTCATAATAAGTTAAAAGAGTGAAACCTGAATGCTGCGTTTGAGTACCTAAGCTGATGTTCATCTGTAAGGTTTTATTGTTATTTTGAAACTGTATAGCTGAGTAATTCAGCTCCATGTCCTCTTCAGTTGAAGACAGCATTAACTAATGAATGTTTACAGACTTTTTCTACTTTGGGGGCAGTTTGATGTGATTCTCAAATTACTCTGGATTGTAAGTCCTGGAGACAGCTTAATTTTTGTTATCTGTATATTCTTTGCTTAGCTGTGGGAGAGATAATGTCCTTTAATACAGCTTTAAAGGAAGGTGAAATAATAATCTACATAGATAATTGTGATATTCAGCTTTCTCTGCCATTTGCACATGGATTTGAAAGCATGGAGTAGTGTTTTGTGTGCTGAAGTTAGCATCAGAAAAAACTTGCATATTGACTTCAGGAAATGAAGCTGTTAAATTTGAAGGTCTGCAATTCAGAAGTGTATTTTTAAAAGAAAAAAACCCAACTCATTCTACATCAGTGAGGCTTTACTTTTTTTGCAGTATTTCAGAATGTCTGTTGCTTGTGCTATTGTTTGTGCCGGGACTTGAAAACTGGTATAGTTTTGAATGTAACTGCCCATCTGCTGCTTGGTTATTTATAGGCAGATCTGTGGAGTTCCTTCTAATCTCAAGTCTTCAAAAACATTAATGAATTAAACATCATAATATTCTTGTAAAAAGGGAATTAGATGGAGGGACTGAATGAAGATTAAAAGGGATAAATGACTTGCTGAAAGCCATATGTATATTTCATAGCAGAACAAGAAACAGAAGTCAGATTTTTGTTTTTTATTTTTTCTCCCCTGGCTTTCAGTTCTGTGCTTAACAAACCAGTTACTGTATTGTTTGATATATGATGAGGTAATAAAGTACTCATTCTTTGAAACTTGCAGTAGTTGCTAATGAACAGACTAACCCTTTTAAAGGACCATGTATTGAGTATTAAATATTTCAGATCCAGTGAATTTGAATAAAGGCATTTATATTAATTGAAATTGAACCTGCACTAATTTTGATTTTTGTTTGAACAGTGGTTTCCACTGGGTTCCTTAGCATGAAAACATGTTACTTGCAGGCCAGCTTCTCTAACACCTTCCAGCCATCTAGTCAATGCAAGTCTGTCAGTGTCTCCTCCTCTCTCTCACTTTGAAAACATTTTTTAAATGGTGTCTGGATACTTGGTTCTTAGGTGATTTTAATTTTTTTTTTTTTTTTTTTAATTAGCTGAGACTGGAGATGTGTAGGGGAAAATGCAGGTTATAGGCATTAGGAAAGTAGCCACTTGTGTGCTGAACTGTTTATAATTTTTATTGTGTGTGAGTTTTGTGGCTATGTGTTGTTGTGTTTTTGTGTGGTGTTGTTTTGTTGTGTGTTTTGGGTTTTTTGTGTTTTTTCCAAAAGAAATTTTAAGACGAGTAATGCAGTGTAATTTGCAATCATTTCAGAGCCTAGAAGTGATAGGGCATGCAGCCTACCAAGTTATGATTAGCTATCACATTGGAGTACATCTTGAAATAGTGTTTACATTTTTCTGTTCTGTAAATTGTTTGGGTTTGTGTTGATTGGTTGGTTTATTACTATTTGTTTACCATCTGCATCCTCTCACCCTCCCTCCTCATTTAAGTTTGTATTAAAGAGAATTTTTCTCCACAAGTAGTATTAGTTTCTTGGTTAGGGTTTGGAAGAGTTTGATACTTCACTGGACCACATTTCAGATATCTGAGTTTTAAGTACAGCTATGATGTGGATTTAATCCTGACACTTTCCTGTGGAAATCTTCAAAAGAGTGTGTATGTTGTCAGAGATTAACATTACTCTACTGATTTGCAAGCCAGAAAGCCCAAATCATTCTGAAGAACTTCAGTGAGGTTCTTCAGTGTAGTTCTTTTGTTTAACGTGTTTCCTATATCCACGGGTTTTGCACGTTGACATATGGTATTTTAATTGGCAAAGTAGATTGGAAGCAGGCATACTGCACTCTAGATTGTTTCTGAAATTCAGTAAACAGATTTAACCTCTTCAATTTGTTCCATATCTGTAAAACTGGAGCATATAGATGTTATGTCTTCTGTTTTGGAAGTGATAAAATAATGTAGCTTTTTGAAGTAGTTCATTGTCCTTGAGTGAAATCTATTCTATTTGGTGCTCCTGTTTTTATTCTCCAGCTTTTTTTTTATTTAATGAGTTAAACACATTTTTTAATTGATGAGTAGATGCTGGGTCTCCTTCTTTCATCTAAACCAGTGGTGTGACAGTGAGCAATACATCATTCTTTCTTCAGTTAAATTGAGACCTGGTTAAATTGGTTAGTTTAGGAGCCTGTCATTTTTGTCTTTCTCTGAACAAGTTAAAAAGACTTTATTTAAACCTACAAATGTATATTTACCTCTGCTTTTTTGCAGTGTACCTTTTAAAAACACCTTTGATAGCTCTCAGTGGAAAGTAGACACCAACTGTCTTGAAATTGTTTCACTTTCCAATATTCAAAACAAACACAACCTCTGCCAAAAACCTGGAAACAAAACCAAGTAACACTAACAGAAAAACATCAAGGTGGGGGCTAGGGGTAAACATCAGAGAATCTCAGGATGCACTAAACAAAATCTTGGAGTGCTGAAGATAGAGAAGGATATTAAACTTTATTTTTAAACCTGAAGGGTTTTTTTCTGTTGTGTTCTCATCACCTGCTCTAGTGGGAGCTTTCTTCTAGATCGAGCACAGGAAGACTGTCACAGAAGAGAGGTAATTGAAAACTTTGGAAGTTCCTGAAACAAAGGCGAGGTGTTTGAAACAATTACCAGCAGTTATTCTAATTGTTCTGACTTGCCTCCCTCTGCTCTGAACAGAATGCTTCCTTTGGTTCCGGGAGATATTGAACAAAAGAATTACTTTGATCCATGTACAGTGCCACTACTGTGGCAGAAAGCCAGGCAGTGCTTTCATAGTAAATAAGCTGGTCCTTTCACAACAGCAAAGAAGCATCCTTCCTGCAGTCAGTAAGTTGATGCAAACTTCCATTCATATTGGAAAGTATGAACATAATGAAGTGTGTGTTCAAGCTTGTACTTTCCTGATTGATTATAATAAAAGAGCCATTTATAATGATTTTGAAGTAAGTCGGAGAGGAGAGTGACAAATCATTACTGAGTGTATATTCCACATCTTCAGGAAAAAAAATACTCCCAAGGTTGAATAGCTTAGGCTCATTTGAGCATAATGTTTGAGAGACAGAAATGGCTGCATCACTCTAGATTTTTTTGAGTTTTATGTGACAAATAACCTGTAAATTTTTGTCTGAGGCATACAGGAAGCTTTAATAGGATGCTTATTTGAATAATTGTTTAAAGGGTGAGCTGTCTTGGGACTCAATTTCCTTAAATCTGCTTCTGTAATATGGGAAATGTGTATTTAATAAAATCAACAAAAATGACATTTGAATATGGTGATTTTGGGAGAAGGAACGTGAATGAGTATTGTGAAGCAATGCATTGAAATAAAGAAGGACAGTTAAAAGTTACTGAAATACTATTTTTGTTTCATAATTAAAATAATTCTGTTAGAGTTTCTTCTTTTGTTTGTAATGAAGCTTATTCTTTGAACAAAAGAAGGAGTAGCTGTTCTGTTTTACCTTAAGCTCTCTATTTGGAGTTTTTGGGCTTTTTTTTAGTCTGGTTGTGTTTTTTGTTTTGTGTTTTTTCCCCTCTTCTTTCTCCTAGATAATTCGTGGGTTTATTTCATTTAACTTCCCTCTCTCAGCAAAAACACAAAAGTTCTATTTGTGTGCATGAATGCTGAACTATCCAGATAGAAAACTCCATGTTACAGTCTGAAGCCATATGCCTGGAATTAAAGAAAAAAACAAAACAACATACTTGATTGTTTTGTTTTATTTTGACTGTGTACTGTCATTCTATACAGAATTAGATTTATTTTATTATATAGGTTGATTTGTGCAAGTGTGAATTTGGAAGGGCTTACCACCAGATGCCAGTTACTACTTTTTGTAAGCTGGAAGAGGAGGTTGCAGTTCAAGCATTTTGTTGATTTGTCGGTGAAACACAGAAGCTTAATCACAATGTACTGGAATTTAAAATGCAATAAATCTGGGATGAGAGTAAGAACAGATTTGAGGCAAAAGGAGCAGAAGCATTTCCAGCTACAGGTTAGACATACTTACTCTGACTGCTAGATGTTTGGGGTTTTTTTTTCTTTAGTTTAAGACCTGCTGGTGGCAGGGTAGTGGCAGTGTCCTGACATGAATGCAGCATAATGTATTTAAATAATTATTATATTCTTGGTAATATCAGACAGATTATACAAAGATATTATTTTCTTTACATCTGAACCACTGAGCACATAGATGATCTACCTGTAAATTAATTGTAGATTAATGGGGTTGGGAAATAGGGCTTTGGTATAAATGATCTCAATATCCTTGGTTGAGATTCTGCTTTAAATTTTTATTTTTTTACAATGAGGAAGAACTCCTTAGGCATGTAAATCTTTAATTGAAACACATATGGTAATATTGGTTTTGTTTTTTTTTTCCAGTATTCTTTACGATACTTTGGATTTTGGTTATCGTGCTCTGTGCAAAGGATTTTTGGTCATTGCTCAGTCTAGCAAACTGTTGTAATTAATTTTGCATGCTTGACAACTTTAAATTCTTTTATTTCAGAGCTGTGAAAATTAGTTGAAGTAGAATGGAAGCATCAGTGATATTACCCATTCTGAAGAAAAAACTGGCTTTTCTTTCAGGTATGGTTTCTGTTTTCCGCAGCTGGTTCCTCCTTGCATAATTTGGATGGAAATTTTACGTTGGTTACTTGGATTTGCTGGATATATTAGACAGAAATACATTGTTGGTTAGTGCTTTGTCATTTATCAAAAGAATTTCTAAAAATTTTAATCTACTAGCCAAGCTATTGCTGTTATGAAGTTGCAGTCTATACCTAATAAAGAAGGATTTGGCAGACACCAAAAGTAATCCTTTCATATTTTTTTTTTTTAAATGCTGTTTTAGAAATAGAGAGCAAATAATTGCAGGATTTTCCTTAGAAACCGTTTCCTTCTTTTTCTCTCCTGTATTCAAATTAGAAATGGATGGAAACAGAATTAGCCACACATTGCAACATTTTTAGTTTTGTCAAGAAGTTATTTCAGGAGAGGCTGGAATTACTGTTTTTATTGAAACTTCTTCAGTCTTTGATTGAACGTAACTTACTTGCCTCCTCATGCCAGAAAACAAACCCTAAAGAGAATACTGAAAATGACGAATGATATTCTCTTGCTGAAATCACTGCTGTCGTAGATGGCTGCGTTGACTCTGGGTGTTTGATTGTTCAGTCTAGGGTAGATAGGTAATTTGCAGAATACTTCTGAACTTTACAAATTGACAGGTGGTGCCATAAATATTATTCTCAGTTCATTTTAGTTAGTCTAGTTTAGCCTGCTCTGGTCACTGGAGAAGTGAAACCTGCTCCTTTTTGTTAATGGAAACAGTCTTGCTTTGAATTTGCTCACTGTCCCCAGGAACTGCAAGTCAAACAGTTCCTATTTTAGTACAAACAAAATAACCCTTCAAACTCAACTTACATTAAAGCCTGGGATAGTGAGCGGTTTCTTCTGCAGTAATAGCAGATGCATATGTTGATTGTTCAGCTTTATACTGCAATGAGAAGTTCTCATTAACTAAAGTGTGTTTTTAATTTGCTGTTAAAACTGCTTGATACATTTTGAAATGTGAATGTTCTTAGTGGAGTGTAATTTGAGTGGCAGTTTAAATGTTAGGAACCTTCTTCAGCCTATGTATTTTTAAGTATAATTGACCTTTTTGGAATGATATAATATTAATGGATACTGTAATGAATTATAAAGATTCATGCAGTAATTCTCCTAAGTGTTGTTCAGTGTAAGTAAAGGAACTTGACACAAAAATCAGTTCTTCAATTTTATTTTAAAGCAATTTTATTTGATGTAGTTTCATAAATGCAAACATCAATAACAAATAATGAGAAAAATAATATTTTAGGAAAGTACTGTCCAGTGTTTTGGTATTGAAGTCTCTTGTCATTTTGGACTTAAATTGGTATAAATAATGTTAGCTCTATCACCTTCTTTTGAAAGCAAAACATCTGGTTTGTAGAGGTGCAGTGTCTCTTCTGGTTTGGAATCTGTGTCTATGTAGCTTTCATGCTGATAAGTCACTGCAAATAGCAGGAGGAAAAAAGGCAAGGTATTGGTTTGGAAAGAAACCTGAATAACCACTTTAGTGCAAAATGAATTAAAACTTGTTTGTTTGTTTGGTGTGTGTTGGGTTTTTTTGGTTATTTTTTTTTTGTTATGCTCTTGTTTCTTTCCTAAAATTAAATGTGTTTGCAGTTAATAAACTGCACTACTTCTGAGCTGCAACACACATCAAATTAATTTCTCTTGGGTTTATTGTTTGGGTTTAATTCTAAGCCTTAAGACTCAATCTGAGTGTAGTGCTATTTTAATAGTAAGACAAGGTGGTGGTGTTTACCATGCTTAAAATCATTATATGATTAGGTTTATCTCACTAAGCATTGTATTCTGGTAACAGTGGTAAATATTTATACAATCTTTAATTTTAGAAAGGAGCTGAGAGTTACACAACAAAGGTTAAAGAAAAACTTACTTTACTGTTTAATTCTTCTTGTTTAATATGTTAATATTGGGAGATGTTAGACTATATCCATGATATCAATCACTCAGTTCTTAACTGGTGATTTTAGTTGATATTCCTTTAAAGCCCCATTCAGGTTTTTAACCGTATTTCCTTTTAGAAATTGAGTTTTGAGTTAGTGAATCTTAGGTGGTGATTCTTAGATGGATAAAGATATATCACTTACCTTTTATTTATGTAAATGGTCGTAATTTTTCACTGAGAATAAGAATTGGTGATTACTCTTTGTTTGTGTGGGTTTTTGTGCTGTGGCAGGTTGACAGCATATTTAGCCAATCTGTCTGTGCTTCAGAGCAAGAAAGCTGCATAAAAATCAGCGTAGGCAGAATAGAGATGTCTGAATCTTTACTAGTAGTGTTTACAAGCTGGAGGGAAAGTGCGTCAGTTGTTACACAGGATGACTTGTCATGAAACTGACTAATTTAGATAATTATTGTGGTCTTTCTGTGAAATGCCGAGAGATTATAGCTTCTGAGGTTTTGTTGTGGTTGGTGATGTTGTGGGGTTTTTTGTTTGTTTTTTTTAAGTTTTGTTGGTTCAGCAAATGCTGCCTCAAGTGCCAATTCTTAACTTTGATTAGTTAGACCCCCATTAAACACTGAAGACTTTGAAGTCTGTATAAAGAAAACATGAACTGCTAGTAATACTTAACTACTTCGGTGAGGGAGGTGTTTTGTCTCATGAATCCAGAAGTAACTTTGAAGAGAACATGTCCCTTCCAGTTAGGAATCAGCCATGACAAGACTAACTTGCTATAAATGCAAGAAGAAAATGTGGTTTTCTGCAAACCCTTCCTTCCTCAGACATGGGGGAATGCTCCACTCAGGAGTTAATGGGTAGGGAGGTAGAGGAAGCATTAGATAACAGTTCTTAAAAATACAATATCCAGTAGAGTCCTGAGTGGCCGCTGTGGGTCCTGGACTTTTGGACTCTGAAGGCTGGTTCAAGGTAACTTTTCTACTGTTTCCTCTAGAAATAACTTCTACTTTCATAATTTTCCTATCATGGACTTAGTCATTTTGATCACCAAGTTCTGTTCAGTCGGTGTTTAAAATTTTTATTAAAACTTCTGACAGTGCTTCTTTACTCCAGTAATTTTTCACAGTTCTTCCATTTCACAATATGTAACCTTTTGTTAAGTCTGACAGTTGCAGACTTAAATTCCAGAAAATTTATTTTCTGTATTCCTGAAAACTGCTACCCACTCTTCTGTGAGGATATCCTTATGGATAAGGAAAGATCAGATGGTGTCTAAACACATAATGAAAGGCTTCTTCATTCATTAAAATGTTTTATTCTTACTGAAAGATCGTACCACTGAATCAGTATGGCTTCTGAAGTATTACTACTTTATGTTCATAAACTCTTGAGTTTAATGTGTGCTCACTAAGCAGTGTAGCAAGTGCAGAGAAAATATTTTTTTCACTCCCAAGTGTACAGACGAGAACAAAAGTCTGTTTTTTAAAGCAGTGAGCTGTTTTTCCTTCCTTTTTTTTTTTTCCCTGCTTTTCAGAAACAGAGAAGGATGGACAGTCTATAAATAACTTGCTTTAAACTATGATTCTGTCAATTTCTGTGGAAAGGGTCTGTCCATTTGTTCTCACTCATATGGCACCACTCTTTAATTTTTGTGTTTGAAAATGCAGATATTAAAAAGTCCATTGCTGTTTTCCAGCAACAATTCTACCCTGAAAAAGAGAAAAGGAGGGGAACACAACTATTGCAATGTACACCTTAAAGTGGCAGGTCCTTTATGAAGATATGGAAAGTGTGTGCTTGTATCTGTGGATATTTAATGGTTTTGGGGGAGTTTGCACAGCTTCGGAAACAAAGTAAAAAAACTTTTGCAATTAAGGTGTCACCATATGTTGTGTAAACAAAATGTGTTTTTCATTCTCTTGCTTGCATCTCTAGTGGATGGAGGGAATTACTATGTCAGTGTATGTTTCTGTATCTGCAAGCATTGCTGTGTTCCTGTGCTTTTGTCCTATTTCTGCACAGATGTTTAGTATTATGTGAAAAATTGTTCTTAGTGATTAGGTAGAACTTTACTTCTACCAACATTAAATAACTTTACGAAGTCAAACCATGTCTTTAATCGTGTGAATAACAAACTTAATTTGAGAATAAAGGTATTCTTTCTCAGGCTATGGAAATGTATTATTATTATTTTTCACCTCAAAGCAGAGTTATCATTATCTTTGTACAGTTTTTCTACAATATGGAGAAGATTCTTTAGTAATTGCCTCCTTACATGTACTTAAATAGCTCTGGCATTATCTTTTAATAAAATAGCCAATATATTAAAACTTACTCTAAAAAATAATATTGAATAAAATCGAGAAGGTTTTCACCTATTCCAGATTATGGAAACTGGTTTTGTATGGAGATGGGTGTTAGTTTTTTTTTTTTAAATTTAAAAAAAAAAAAAAAGTAGGAAAAAATCCTCAAACTTTTAAGATGACTGAAGTTGTGGTATAATAAGCTCTAAGCTTAAGCACGGTATCCTTCTGGAATATATTTGGGTTCATTAATGTTCTTTGCTTCATATGCAAATTCCCCTCTCCACTACTTGTACTTCCTTTCCTATTACCTCTGACAAATTATTTGGGTTTTGAAATTATAACCAACAAAAATAGAGATTTTAGACATGAAAAGATTTAAGGGCAGAGAGTAAAAAATAATAGGTAAGGTTGTTTTCTCAAGATGGTGAATAGAAGACCTATATGAGGTGCTCCCAATTAAATGGAATGATGTCACAGCTACCTTTTGGATGAGTTAGCAACTATTTAGGGGCAAATGTTCTGGTCTCAAGGCCTTCCGCCTTCAAAAAAATCACGGGTGATGTGCCTGTACTTGGACATATGATGATAGTAGAAGAGCCAGTTGCACGCTTGATACTGTTCACTCTTCAGCACTTCATGAATGACCTTTTGAGGGACCTCTGTCAATATTAATTTTTCATCTTGTCTCGTAGTCAGTGGATTTGACTTAAGTTCCCATTTAAGCTGTGAGTAAAAACTTAGTCCAGATTCATTTGGGTTACTGGTTCAGAACTGTGTGACTCCAAAATTTAATCTTTTGGAAGACCAGAAGAGAAAATGTCAACTTTCTTTATCAGTGTTAAAAAAAACCAAAACAAAAACCACTGTACCATTCCAGAGACTCTTTCATTTTTTTGCATAACATTTACCCAAAGGATTATGTATGGAGATTAAGCAACTGTTTTGAAATACTAATCTTAATGGTGAGGTGACTGTTATGTTTGTAACTGAGTCTGGAAATCTTATGTTTGATGAATGAGCTACCAGTTCAAAGTATGTGCAGTAGGCAGCCTGTGTGGTACAAGATCCTCCTTCGTGTAGTCTATGTTTCTAGGAAGTGTTATATTCCAATTGGAACTGCTGGGTACATGCTTATCTTGGGAGCTCACCAGGTTTCTGAAAGGCTGATAATGTAGATGGTCTAGGAGGTACTTGTTAACAAAATAACCTAGATATTCACAAGTAATGCTTCTGGAAGACTTGATTTGTTATATTGAAACTATTAGATGAGAAATGATGACTGCGACAGGTGAGCTCTATGCTCAGAAGCCTTAAATATCAATGTGGTGAATGAATCCTCAAAACAGAGGTGAAATGTCAGTTGTAATATTCACAGCAACTTTAAAGATTACTTTTAAAATGTGTTTTGAGACCATGTAACTACAGAGTATTTAATTTACCTTAAACTATTACATTACCCTTCTAAGGACTTTTTCTCACCGAAACAGGAGGGAAGGACAGAAGAAGTGGCCTCATTCTGACAATTCCACTATGCCTTGAACAGACAAGTATGGATGAACTGAGTGTCACGCTAGACTATCTTCTAAGTATCCCAAGGTGATTTCAAAGGCATTTTGTTCAGGGGTGTCTTATTTCCATTGTTGGAGGGGATTTTTAATTGTTTTTTTCTTTTTTCTATTTGCCTTTCATTACCAAATAGAGTTCACATAAATGCTTGTTTAAAATATGGTAATGTCTGATTCAATTAGAACATGAATAAATTAAGGGAAATCCAGTAATGCTTGTATATGTCTTTTTATTCTTTATATCTGGCTTTTTTTTTGTGTGTGTGTATTTCCACACTCTTTCCTTGGGATATATTTGATAATTTTGCTTAAATGACAGTGTGCTTAAATTGCTATGGAAATTAATGAGTCATTCTAATGAAACTTCTAAGCTTGCAAAAGTAGCTTTGAGTAAAGTAAAAAAACTTCCTCCTCTTAACTGTGTGCCTAGTCTTTGTAGCTTGTAGTGCTTAATTGTGCACTGAGTCTAAATACATATGAAGTCTTGCTCAAGTTAGTGAGCAACTCAAATGTGTCGTTAGGGAACTGCTGAACTGTGATGAATGATGATGAGTACCCTGTCATCCAGATCTTGCTGTAAAATAATTGTTGATTCATTTCTATGCATGTAACCCTGCAAGCCTACAGTGTCAGTTCTTGGTTCTAGCTTAGTTCACTGCATTTTATTCTTAGGATCCAGAGATTGATCTTTATCATAGATTTCTTTTGTTCTCCTGTGCCACTGATTACAAAAAAGCAAGATGACTTTTGAATAAATGCTTGCTTTTGTATCCCTTTGAATTAATTTTCTGGAAACAGGGACAATGGCAAACCGTTTAATGTACTTTGCTTATTGCAATCTTAGATGTTTTCCAAACGATTCTTTTGTAGTTAAGGCTGTAAAAAGAAAAAAGTGATTGGGGAAAGAAGCAGAGAATAAATTCAGGTTGCTTACAGGTAAAATACTCTGTGAGTATTTTGCACAGTATTTTAGTCATGGAAGTCTTGGGGGTTTTCAGACATCTTTTATGAAGTGATAAAAATCCATAAAGGTCATCAGCGCAACCCATCTCGTTGACCAAAGGGCTTGACCATATTTACGAAACAGATGCACTTGCTCTAGCAAGCATTAATTATTCCAGTCTCATCCTGACGTACATTTTCACATATATTAACGTAAAAATAACTGAAAGTACGATTAAAATATTCTTTGCTCTGTACAAACTGCAAAATCTGTTTGAAAATGAAGTTCAGTGTTTCCACTTTAACGTTTGTCAGTCATGGAAAAGATGACCTCGCCTTTATAGCGGCAGTCTGGAAAATGTTACTATTGTTTTTGTATTCTTGTTTTTAAGTGACAAATACAAACTTCTTGGCTTAGGAGCCTGCCTTTTTTTGTTCTGGAAAGATTTTTTTTCTTTAAAAGACTATTTGAAAAAGAAGACTATTTGAAGAAAAGAGGGATGTGGGGAAGGGTGCTGTCCCAAACCTAGATAGATGTCCAAGAAACATTGTTACTTTTTCCCCTCAAATTTTATGTGCAGGATAACATAGTGTGTTTAACTTCTAATGCAGTTACGTATGATGTTTGTCATAGCTATAACTGTTCTGGAAGCTAGGTCCAATATTTGAGAAGCATAACTGTTTATACTGTCTTGGGTGAAATTTCTTTATGGGGGTAGTTTGAAAGGTGTGTGTGTGTGTATCTGTAAAGCTTTCCTAAAACTTCAGACAACTTATTCCAAGTGTTCAGATGTAACAGTCAATCTTTCTTTGATATTATTTAAAATTCTCAGATTCCAGAGAAGCCTTTTCAGAATCCAGGAAAAATAAAAAATGGCAATGTTAAGCTATTGTCATGCATGCTAAAGTTTGTTTGCTTTGTTATATTCTTTGTGATATTCTTCATATTGTGGCTCAAATCACAACGTACTTTTTTTTTTTCTTCAATTAAAAAAAAATATGCAAACACTCACGTTGTCTGCTTCCTAGCAGTTAGTGATGTCCAGAGGTTGCTGCCACCATTGAACACTGCCCAGCTGTTGTGAGCAGCTTGTTGGAAGTTTCAGTTAGAAACAAGCTGGAGAGGTCTTTGTGGGAATACACAGCAAGTGAAGAAAGGATAGACTACTATGTCTTACTTGGTACTTAAGCAGAAGCACAGTTTGAATTTTTGGCTTTGCAGCTAACTGTTTTCAGCAGATTGGGGTTTTTAATTTGTTTCTTTGTGTGTGATTTTGGTTTTGGGTTTTTTGGTTGGTTGTGGTTGGTGGTGGTTGTTGTTTTTAAGGATGCACAGACCCAAACAGAAGAAAGAGATTGTGAGCCTATAATATTTTTTTCTTGTAGATCCATATGCAAAGCTGTAGCTCTTTGTAGAGGCTTTTTGCACTGCAATTTGTTTCATATGTTCAGGAAAGAAATATAAACCGTGTTTAGAAGGCTTCCTGTTTGGACATGTATCAGGTGATATGTAGCTGTATTCCCAAATCTGCACCAATTCACAAGTAAGAGTATGAAAACTGACATCTCTTTGTCTTCCTTATTTCAAATTGCAATTCTCCAGTTTCATATCTGTTAGTGTACTTATTAAAATTGAAAGTTATTTCTGAATGACTAAACCTAAAGCTTGTAAGACAGTATTTTGATAAATTATGTAGCAAAGAGCACAGTTATTGTGATATGACACTTGTTCATGAATTTTATTTTTTTCTAAGTGTTTTTCTTCTTTTAGTGAGAAATGTAAAGCTAGAGGATTTACTGTGATAGTGGATGGCAGAAAGTCACAATGGAACGTGGTCAAGACAGTTGTGTTAATGTTGCAGGTAAAGAAAATTTTGTACATTCACATTTACACATTCTTAGATTTGAACCTGATACCTTTATCATTGTAGAGGCAGTAATGTCTTTATTGAGAAATAGACAGTTAATGGCATTGAAAATCAGAAAACTGGTTCTGTGACAGAGTTCTGTGCAAGAAGAAACGGTCTGAAAAGCAGCTGATATATCTCAGTAGTTAAAACAAAGAATTTTATTTAAATACAGAAATAGGCTGACAGTAGCAGGAATGTCTGCAGGACAGCAGCTCTCTCTGAAGGTGCAGCTGAGCAGGTGCTGACGCAATCAATGCGCTGTGATACTTGTTTTCCATTGGAATTGGCTGTTGTTGATTTTGTTGTGTGTAGTAGTCCCAGTCATAAAGTATTCTAGATGCTGTCCAATCCCCAGTTAAAGAAATTCATATAACTTGAGCTCTTCAGAACTATGGAGTTGCAGTGAAGTTTTATTTCTGCTAAACAGTGCAGGTTATTCTCTGGTCTTGATAGTCAAAAAAAAAAAAATTATAATGCTCTTGAGTAGACTTAAAGAACCTGGACTACTTCCTTTCTTACTGCACAGATTGTTTAGCTTTATCAGAGCAGTTTTCCTCTCAGATGAATCATCAGAAAGTGTGTTAAATACAAATAATGTAGTTTTGTTGTCCTTTGGCTTGTTACTGCTCCTGGGTTTTTAAGCCTATTTCAAGGTGTCTTTCACCTTGACTAAGATGGCTTCCTATTAGTAGAGTTATAGTAATTCCATCCACTATGTTTTGATTTATGATCTTGACTGAACCTTCGTGGTAGCTAATGTGCAGTTGTGACATTTAGTGGGAACTTTAGCTGTTGGGGAAGGTATCTATTTGCCCGTGCTCATATTTCATTGGCTTCCCATCAGCATGCTTTCCTGTCAGTGTGAAGCCTACAGAAACATGAGCTGCGTATCTGTATCTAACTCAAAGGAACCAATAAAGGAAGATTTTCCTATGTACACTAATCACTTGTGCAGACCACTTGAAATTTCATTCTGCTCAGACACCTGCAGTTCTCAAAGCTGCTGGCTGGTCATCAGACTTACACTTCTGCATTAAAAATACTGTCTATTTTTAAACAGTTTGTGCATGTCAATTGAAATGGTGTGAGAAGGAGATGAGGTATTTGAAGAAAAATCACGTGTTTTGTGTCACCTTTGTCTGTACCGTGATTATCTAACTGTTGCTTATTGCTGTAGCTGATGACTTAGGAGTAATCAAGAGTTCTTTGATCTGTATTTGGTGTGACAACATTCAGTGTGACATCAACTTTATGAAATGATGATGAAATTACTGCTTTAGGCTAGGAAATGTTTTGCTGGTGATACTTTTATGAGTTAATATACTGAAATGTTAATATTAAGCCTTTTCATGCTTGTCTAAGCAATATGTACTACAGAAACAGAAGATATAATCTTGACATGTGATTTAATACCAAAGTATGCTACTATTTTCTAGCTTTATGATTACTTTCTCATTTTACATAGTGTATGACATTGGTTGAAAACTTTTTGCTTCACTCTCTTTTTTTAACTAAATACCATACATTAAGTCTAAAGAATAATTCATGTTTTTATGTACTAACATAGCATGGACTAATGGTTAGGCCTCAGGACTGGGAATAAAGACATTAGTTTATTTTTGGTTCTGACACAATTTTGTGATGAACTTTAGTGCAGTCGCCTCCAAAGCGTGATGGAACTGATGCGTGATGTTGCTGCAGCAAACTTAGTTTAGCTTCTGTCTACAGATTTTCAGTTCTTGAATAGATGATGACATGTAAGTGGAATTCAGTTCTGTGATAAATGAAGGTTTAATCTTGACTTTGTTTTACAGAATGTTGTTCCAGCTGAGGTATCTCTTGTTTGTGTAGTGAAGCCAGATGAATTTTGGGATAAGAAGGTTACTCATTTCTGTTTTTGGAAAGAGAAAGATAGGCTTGGCTTTGAGGTATGTAGAATTTCTGTCTACTTCAATAAGAAACGCCATTTTTTGAATACTAGAATAATTGAATGAAAGCTAATGTCTTTTTTAAAATAGCTATATTCCAGGTGCTTTGTGCATATCCTTTACAAACCACTGTGGCATTTTAGATTTTCCCTCCCATGAAAATATTAAACGAGGTAGGTCTCAGATCAGAAATGTATGGCATTTAGTGCTTTCCTCAGCAAGAAGATAAAGCAGTTCACATACTGTGACATTTTGGAGTAAGAAATGGGGTTGTACGGGGTTTAGCATGAATTGTTTTCTGTGTCTTCTGTAATAGACTGTAGAGATGCATGTTGTATGTTTGTCACTAAATCAGAATGACCATTTTTAAGAACGACTTGTTGCTGTTGCATGCATCTTCTCTGTTTTTGATTTGTTTTTTGACATTAGTAACAAAAGTGTTGATCATTCAGTTTGCCATATAGAAGCTAGTATTTTACTTAGTGTGTGAGGCAGAGTGTGTATGAGACAGTATACACTAATGTTAGGAGTTCTTTTCTTCTGAGAATGTTAATGGAAGCTTTAATTTTTGGAAAAATATCTATTGTCAGTCTTTCCAAGAATTTTTAAAGATAATCTTTCTTGAGCTACAACAGGCTTGCTGTGCTCACCAATACTAAAATATCTAATTGCTTTGTACTACAAAACTCTTAGCATTTTTTTCTGTGAAAGAGATTGAATATAAAAAATGTTTTGCAGCCTTGTCCAATATTTTGTGGTTCTTTCTGGTGGTAAGATTATAATGTTCTTTTATATTCCTGTACAAAATTTAGTTCAGGGAAAATGGAATTTGGAAGATTCTGTAAGTGCTGAACAATATAAACCTAAAGACTCTGTCACACTGCTGTTAATTCATATGAACTTTGTCTTGCTAACTCTTGTATCAGACTTCATCTAGAATACATGACTTCATTTTTAACAAACAGTTGCTACATGTGAAAGTGCTCTGGAGTATGGAGTTAAGGGTTATGACTCCTATTTTCAGTCAGATGACCAAGTGCTTTGTTGTTTTGTTGTGGGTGTTTGTTTTGTGGGTTTTTTTTTTGTTTGGTTTTTTTTTTTGTGGTTTTTTTTTGTAATCTGCTTTAGTGTCTTAGAAGGAAATCCTGCAGGCTATATACCTTTCGAATTAAGATCACCTTTTCTTTTTGAGTAGTCCTTTAGAGGCAGATTTTAAAAGTAGCCCAAGTTCAACAGGCAATTCAAAGAATCTCTGAACAGCAACTTTTATCTTTGAAAGTCTGCAGCAATGATCAAGGTAGTGAAGTGCCTGGAATTTTTGTACTGGAAGTGGTTCCAACTATGATAATCTTGTGACTTGCATTACAGTTAAACTTTCTTGGGTTTCTGTCAGTTCCTTCACCTGAATCCCTGGAGGGGACTGGCAAGGAAGTGAGGTCAAACTATATTTCCATCTTGAAGTTCAGCATATAGCAGCTCAGTCATAGCTGCTTTAATCAAAAACACGAGTATGGTGATGTCTGTCTTTTTATAAACTAGCTTATTGTTCAGAGCACAATTAATGCTCATCCAAGATGTGAATTAATAAAGAGACTGAACCAACCATCTGAACTCAAAAGTATGGTATAACAGCTTGTCTTTAGAAAGTGACTTAAGTTTGCAGTGTTAAGTTTCACACAGATCTTTCAGGAGACGGGTAAACACCAAAGTCCAGAAAGTGATAGTAATATAGGTGAACTCCTGTCTTCAGCAGTCCCTGTCATTTTATTTTTCCATCTATACACCTGTAAATATGGGCAAGTTCAGGAAGCCTTTTGCTGTTGTGGTATAAAATAATTTTATACAATGGTTGTTACTGTATACATAATGATATTGCCAGTTTGGAAATTAATTCTCTAAGAGATTCTTGACAATTTTTTCTTCAATATGACTCAGCTAGAATCTATTTCTAGAGAAATAAGCACAAAGCCTACAGAAAATATGTTAATGAAGCGGGGATCATTTTACATGGCTGCAATAGTAAAAGGATTTTTTGTTTGACTCTAAGGATTGGCTAAAAGTCTTTCAATTACAATTGTGCAATGAAAGCTTTGTAATTTTATGAAGCACGTTCTGTGCCAGAGAGCATGCCGGCTGCTTTGGCACAGACCACTGGAGTTGTGTAACTGAACCATTTTGGTTTCTGTTTCTAAACCAACTATTTTTTCCATTACTGAAGCATAACTATTTTTCCCCAACTTGAAATTTTGATCTAAGAGTCTGTTAAATTAATAGTTCTGAACTTCTAGGAAGAAGAAAGTAAGTATTAGGGATGCATTTCATGCAAACATATCAAAATGTGTCAGTTGTAACAAAAGTAGTCAGTGATCTGTCATGTTACAAGAAAAACTACCACAGTATTAAAACACAGCAGCTGCTTCTTAGGCAGGAGAAAAACTTGAGGTTCATTTCCTAATGCTGTCTTGTATCTTGGCTTGATTCATGGGCAGATCAGAAGTTTGTGTGAATAGAGGATAGTAAAATGTAGCTGCTAAATTCTTATTTTGGTTGCTCAGTTTTGCTGTTGAGTTGATCTGCAAATTCAGAAGCATTGAAATGGGGAGACTGCTGGCTTGCAGGAAGGACTATCATCAGCTTTGTAGCAGTTGTTGTGTAACAGGTTGGATGATGAGCAGCTGCTCGTACAGTTGCTATAGATGTTTCTAAAGAGACTACCATCCTAGCTCATGTCTTTTTCTTATATCTTGTACATTCTGCACTTTCTTCACTTTTAGCTGCAGTGGTGGTGTGGTTTTTTGTTTCTTTTTTTTCTTCTGTGCAATAACTCATTCTTAAATGGCACTCTTCTTTAATGAACAGAGAAAGCTTGAGAGCATGAAAAATCTTGTGCTTTCCCAGGTAATAAAGAAACACCCTTGGTATTATGCAGGCCTTTGTTCTTCATCATTCATTACCTCTTGGATATCTGTGATTAGGAAAACTGGCTCAGTAAAAATCACCTTCTCTGTGCTCCAAATAATATTTGTGTTAGAGATGGTAGTATGCCTCTGCTCTAGTCCTGATGTGAGTGCAGGGCACTGATAAGGCTGTGGAAGCTGCTAAGTCATGCACAAATCTGCAGCAGCATAACTGTGTATTACTGACAGGGGGGAAAAAAGAAAACCAACAAAAATCAAACAAGCAACACACTACTTGTTTTAGACCACGGATTAGATTTGCATAAATGCTGCAGAAATCCAGGAATGCTTTTGCACCTGTGAAATGAATGTGATCTAAAGAATTAAATAAATAAAAAGCTTTCATGCTTTCACTTGAGTGTGTAATTCAATTTTATTTGAAGGAAATGATATGTAACCATGATTTCTGATTTTCTAATGGGGCATCACATCTGCCTCCTTTTGTCCTGCAACCTTATCTGTTTTTAATACCTTGCTATTAATCACAGTGCTTTCCTTTCTGCTCAGAGGCAGAGGTCCTCTGCTTCAAAGTGACATGTAGTGATGAGTTGCAAAGCACTAAAAGTAAATATGGGAGCTGAGATCAAAAGGCTGCTGGGTGGTTAAGTATAAAGAGGTGGGCTGATTCAGCTGAATGAAAGTCCATATCCTTATTCCTGGTTAGTGTTGGTTTTGGACCTCCCTCAAGTCAAGTCCCATTGATCCTCCAGCAGAGCTTTATTCTAAAATGTTTGTTGGCAATCAGTTTGTGTGTCCACTGAAGCATTTTGTTCTGATCCTGTGCCCATACTTCATTACAGAATTGTCTTAATTGTTCCAAGGGTGTCTTTCAGCTGAAATGTTGTGTATGCTACCCTGTAATATGTAACACTGTTCATGTTTTTAAATGAATGAACAACTAAGTTTGAATTAAAAAAAAAAATCTAAACGTGTTTTGGGGATTTGGGAGGTGTTGCTTTTTGCCTTTCTATTAATATACTTGAGATAGTAATGTGATGAATCACTGTTGGTAGCTATGGTGTGTTGTATTTGATGGTGAGCTTTTTACATGAAGATAACTTACTAGTATAACTGTCCTGGGTTAACACAGCTTCTTCTTACAAGCTCCTCTGCCCTCACACAGATGGGAGGGAAAGTAATGCAAAAAGACCCTCTGGGCTGAGATACTTTTACCGGAAGTGATCCGTTACTAAGTTACCTTGGCCTTAGGTCATCGGTACATACCTATGATACTACCTTGCCTAGACAAACAGCCTTTGTTCTAAAAGTGATTAAATGCCTGTTGTGTGGTTATAGTAATCCTTAAAGTTTCAAACTACAACCCCCCCCCCACCCCGAAACTCTTACGTATGCCTGCTTTTGGTTATGCCATTGAAAACACTTCGTAGTCCAAAATGGATTACTGTATTACTACAAGAGGTTTTAAAATTAACTATTTTTGCAATGTGTACCTTTTATACCTTAGCTTTTGTATTCTACTTGGAAATTAATTGTGGCACAACCATTCCCAGTTGAACTTTTAAAAATAATGCTAGTAAACAGGATATGGCTTCACAAGATGGAGAATGAGTAACAGTTTGCAAGAATCTTCCAGTTAAGGGGTTTAATACTGAGGCATTAAAGTTTGTAGCTTTCATGGAACTTCCCAGAAATGTGTAGGAATTCCAATTTTTTATCAAAATTATTTTTACCTGTCTTCTGCATGGTTTTATCTGCTTTATTTTCATCTTCTGCATTATTTTTATCTGTTTTCTGCATGTTTTTCTTGTTGCTGTTTTAACACTGGAGACAATGGGTCCCTTTTTCTAAAAACCTAGGCCAAACCAGGGAATTGCCCCTGTGGAGCTGGAGTATGTAAGCTTGTGTTAATGTCATGTTCTAAATTCAGCCCTAAAAAAGGGTGCACTGGAAAATACCAGCTTGTGTTTGTCCATTAGTCTTTGGGATTGAAAAAAGATAGCATGCTAATTATTATCATGAGCCCTGGAGAGAGGGTGGTGAATGAGTGGGCAAAACCAGGAGTACTTGCAAGTGAGGAAGGCAGTTACTGGGGATGAAGTTGACAGTGTAGTGGTTATGTGAATTCTATTAGTTGCTCTTCAGTTTTTACTATGCCAGATTTCTCTGAGATAATGGCCAGATAAATATTTAACTTGTACTTCCTGCTGTAATGTTAAAGCAACTGATCATTATATAGATTAGTGTTCCTTATTAACAAGTAACACTCAGTCCTTCTCAGTGTTTAATCAAATAGTAGTGGAGCCACATCCAGTTGGCAGCCAGTCACTAGTGGTGTGCCCCAGGGATCAGTGCGGGGCCCAGTCCTGTTTAATACCTTCATTGATTATCTCTATCAGGTGACTGAGTCCACTATCAGTAAGTTTGTAGATGACACCAAGTTGGGAGCATATGTTGATCTGTTAAAGGGCAGAAGGGCTCTGCAGAGGCACATAGACAGGCTGGATAGATGGGCACAGTCCAGTGCCATGAATTTTAGTNAGGTTGGACTCGATCTTAGAGATCTTTTCCAACCTGGTTAATTCTGTGATTCTGTGAAATATTACTTCAATTTTTTTTTTAAATTTTTTTTTTTTTAAAGCTATTTGTCATCAAATAATGGTATTCTTTGCCTTGGGTAGAGGAAGTCTTTGCTTTACAATTCCATAGTTGTTTTTTGAGAAATCATCAGGACAATATCTGAGACCATATTTATAGGCAAGTTTTGCTTTTCAGGACTTTTTTACATGTTTCCCTGGTAAAAGTTGGTAAAGTATATCCCTTGTCTACTTTCCTTCCTGAAGGATCTCAGTTTAAAAAAAAAAATCAGAAATAAGCAGTCTCAATACAGTCAATTATTTTCCTCAGACCATTTGATGGGTGGGGTTTTTTTGTTGTTGTTGTTTTTGTTTTTTGTTTTTTGTTTTTTTTAGAACCAGGTGCCCTATTTACTTTAGCTTCTGTACCAAAATGTCCTGATTGAGTAAATTAATTTTTCTCCTTTTTAATGAGCTCATAGAGATGGAAAGGAATGTAAAAATTACCTAAAATATAAGTGTGTACCTAAAGAAAGCCTTTGTTCTTCCTTCTTTTTCTTGGACCCAAAGTCATCTGGGGTTTGGGCTGATTACTGTCATTACTTAATGAAACTAAAAGGTAATTCTATTTATGGAAGCTGGTACTTTTACAAATACAGAACAGCCTGTGCTTGCTGAATGCCACACAACCTCTGCTTTGAGTTTTTAAAGATGACCAATGATTGTTGACCTGGTTTTGTGATCAAGTCAATCTCAGAAGTGTAGTATTTTAATTAATTGTTTGACAGATAAAATAGGTTTTGTGATCTAAAGAGGTCTAAACTGTCATGAAGTAGTGGAAGGCAAAAATTTTGAGATAATTTTAAGAAGAAAATTTGCATGTTTAGGAACATGGAGCTGGGATAGAAGTAGAAAACTCTTTCTGCTGTGTGATCAAGTGGGTTCTCAAAATTATTCCTATTCTATTTTTCTGTCTATATTGCCAATATAGCTGGTTCCTTAGAGAGTTTTTCCGCAGGAGTTATTTCACACTTGGCATACTACGCATCAAAGCAACCTGTGCTGCTAATTTTTAGTCTAGGTTTGTGTAACTAGGGCTCAACCAGGTGCCTCTAGAATGCAAATAGATTTGTTCACTGCTTCTGGATGCACTTGACTTCTCAGATGCTTAAGGAAAAATGTTAGCATGACTTACAAGGGCACCTAAAATTTCTCTTATTGTTTCAGGTTATTTTAGTATCTGCTAACAAACTGACACGATATATAGAACCATGCCAACTAACAGAAGATTTTGGAGGAACTCTCACCTATGATCACATGGATTGGTTGAATAAGAGGCTGGTTAGTTTTCTGATTTGGTTTTTGTTTGTTTTTTTTCGTTGGTTGGTTTTGTGTACGTGTTTGGTTTTGCTTCAGATGTCTCATTCTTGAGCCATGAATTTTTATTTGTATGGGAACTGCTAAATAGATAGGAATTGCTATATATATATAAGATACATTCCAAATGCATTAATAGTTTTACAATGATAACTAAAACTGGATTTGTTCAGGGGATGATAAAGCTAATGTAATCAATTTGCTCAGTCAAAAAATACCTTAGTGAAGCTCTCTTGTAAACCTTTACTCTGAAAGTGCTTGAGTGTATGGCATAGTCACTACAGAGGGAAATTGTTTGACTGTTGATTGATACGAGAAATCCAAACAAAGGAGGAAATACTTGGACTCTGCAGATCTTTTGAGGTTCTATTAGGCCTTGGTTCCTGTGGTCTAAGAATCAGATTTTAAGCTGTGCTACACTAAAACTGTCAGTGCAGTTTCTCCAGTAGACTGAGATGTAGTAAATCTCTAGGAGCAAATACCCACCCCTAAATCGTTAATAGACACCAATAGTTTAAGCAACTATGATTCTAACCACTGGTGCACATAGAATGTTTTTAAACCATTCTTCATTGATGCTTTTGTTTTTCAGTTACTTAAATTGATTTTTCAAAACAATATTTATAATCTTCAATGAAATAGTGTGTTCCTTTCTTGTGCAGGCTACCCTTAAAATGTGCATTTGTGTCTAGGATCTCCAAATGGGTTGCTGGTCAAGTCCCTACTGCAACTACTTGAAAATGGCAAACATACCCTTCAACCAATCTCACAGCAGCATTTTCTCCTCAAGAAATTTAAGGGCTTTTACTATGTCTACCATGTTTGTTTTTTGCTGAATCTCAGCAAATTGTTTTCAGACACAGGGGAAGAGAGAACATCAGCAGCTTTTTTTGTTTTTCCTTTTTTAACAAATGAATGTAGCTTGTTTTTCATAAGCCACCGTCTTGTAAAGTGGCTTTGAGAGCTATCTACCTCATGTAATTTTTGGTTTTCCCTTAGGTAGGTTATGGAAGCTTCATCTGCAAGCTATTGATTACTAATTTATTAACACCAAAAGGACCTGAAAAGTTATTGCTCATGTCATTTATAGCACCAGATCATGCTTAATTCTGTTAAAGCTAAACAGAAGACAACCCAAAAGAACTGCATGGTATCTGGTATCTGACTTTGTTATCTGAAATCAGTAAGTCCCTATATTCAGAGAAACTGATGGGGATATTTCTTTCCATATAAAACTACTTTTATCTTATTTATTACAGCTCATACTACTAGTGAGTAAAAACCACAATCTTCACAAAGTTCATTATTTTAGTTTGTTCAAGTGAGCTGTGTTCAAGTGATTGAAGTATGTGAACAGAACTAGTGGAGAGATTTCCACTGATGCCTTCAATACTACCACTTTTACATAGTTTTCATTTGTTAAATTAAAACCTGCCTCTTATTTAGGTATTTGAAAAGTTCACAAAAGAGTCAACGTCCTTACTGGATGAGCTTGCTCTAATTAACAATGGAAGCGATAAAGGAACTCAGCAAGAAAAAGAAAGGTGCGTGATCTGCTTTTTGAAATGGATGCTTTTGGTTTATAAGTTTTCATTGGAAATCCAAACAATACTGAAAATAGTGTGCCTTAAGTATTTGAAATGTGTAAAGAAATTCTGAAAACTTGGTGCATAAACTACAGAGTTAGTGTGTGTATAGATGGGTGCTCATTTGGCTAGTAACTATAAGCAGCTGCACTTGTTTTGATACAGTGAGCTGAAAATTGAGGAGTTTATGGCCTCTTTAACAGCATTGAGTAACTGTGGCCTTCGCTGAATATTTTAGTGCTACTATAATACAAATTATTAATAGTGTTTGCTACTTCATTGTTAAACTTCATTTATTAATATGCTTGTTGTTTTATTCAAGATCTATAGATTTGAACTTCCTTCCATCAGTGGATCCTGAGACGGTATTGCAGACAGGTATACTAAGTTGAAAACTCATACTGTTGGTCAATAGTGTAACATTTTTCGTTTTTTAAGCCTCAAGTAAAAGCACAGAAGACACAACAATTATTTTATCTTTGCCATCATCACAATGTAACAAACTTATCAATTAATGTCATTTTGGGGTTAAAAAAATTAAGTAGAATTCCAAATGTGTCTTTTTAAATGCAGTTTTTAGTAATCCTGATAACATCTTTAATGTTTACTATCAAAGGTGATATCAAATGTTGACCCTAACGATTGAATTTGTCTCAGTAGCCAGCAAATGGTTACAATACACAGTGTTTCCCTACGTATTCTGATAGTAGATGTTAGCATCAGACCTGACCACCTATATCAGTGAAGCATACAATCTTCTTACTCTCCACTTTCTAGACTTTGCCTTCAGCACTAAACAATTTGATGTTCTTCAATTTAAATGAGTGTTGGGTCTTTTAAGGGTGAGTTTACTATCAACAGAGTATTAAGCCCTCAAGTCTGTTTGCTCTTGGAGCTGTCTGTGCCTATCTGCACTGTATTATAAAAAATTAAATCATAGATGTTTATTTCCATAGTATGGCAAAATGCATTTGAATTCTTACAGCATGTTCATTGCACAATAATACATGCTGAGTAATTTAAAATTGCTTACTCCAAAGCCTTTGGCAACTTGATTGTCTGGATAACACCAGATGAATTTAGAGTCTGTAGTTCTGTTTTTAACTTGAGGTGTTAATTGCTATTCTAGTGGTAATTAGTTTTCTTTTAGTCAACAGATATGTTACCAGTGTAAGACTTGCAGAACCAATGATGTGGAATTGTCAGTCTTTCACTTTTATGTTATTTCTGTTGTGGCCAAACCGTTTCATTCAGTAACGTGTTCACTGAGCTTTTAGGAAACAAATTTAGGATCTGAGTTTAATGGTAGTATGGTGTTATATCCTGTTCTTTGCCCATTTTAAACAGAGGATTAAGTAGTCAAAACACACTATTTTTGTGTATATGAAAGCTGTTGCTCTGTATAGACTGTACCCTGATATGGTGCTGAGGAGCACAAAGAAAAGGGTGAGAAAAATGAGAAAACATTTATCAAAACACTGTTTAGCTTCGCACTTTCTAGGAAAGTTTTGTACTTGCTATAGAAATTCTGAAAGGTAAGAGAAATTATACTCTCAATTAGGGCTTCTAGAGCCTTCGTTTCAATCTAAGAATATGAAGTGTTTTGAGAGAAATGCTGTGGATGCTGCACAGTATTACGCAGTGAACCACAATACTTAAAACTATGTTTCAGGATTGTGCGTTGCAATTGTTTCTTTACATTCGTACTGTTGTCAATATGATTGTTAGTCATGGTATCTTTTATGTGTCTAAAGTATACCATGTGATTTCTCCCCTTTTTTGAAATGACTAATACAACACCATAAATAGGTCAGTGCTCTGCATGAAATGGCATCATTGAATGCACCCTGCGCATGAAAGATCAGTAGCTGCAGACATACACCATTGGTGGGCTAAAAGAGGCATAATTGCTAATAATAATTTTTGTGCCTTTTTTTTAATAAATTACATTAACCACATGATTATATATATTGTTAAAGGTCACGAGCTACTATCCGAGTTACAACAACGTCGATTCAATGGTTCAGATGGAGGAGTATCCTGGTCTCCAATGGATGATGAACTACTTGCTCAGCCACAGGTCATGAAGCTCCTTGACTCACTCAGAGAGCAATATACACGCTACCAAGAAGTTTGCAGGCAACGCAGCAAGCGCACACAACTAGAGGAGATTCAACAGAAGGTAATGCAGGTAAGATTGGACTTGTTCTTGAATACTGTGATGTAGCAGTTTGACAAAGTCCTAGACTGTTTCCTGCCGAACTAAGAATCGGATGAGAACTTCATTCCTCCTTTCACCCCCCAAACTGCAGTGTGCTAGTTTCACTTGATGCTTTGTATTATGGCTACCACAGTGAATTTTTAAATGCTGTTCTGACACATGGTGATGATTAGAAGTTTACTCTTTTGGCATCACGCTGAACAACTTCCATGGTGTCCCTTTATTCTGCACTGTGGAAATAATTTTCACTTACATAGTAGTTCAGATTATTATAAAAAGAATTGAAAAGCAAATGTCATCTCATGGTATGTTAAGCTGGAAATCATAAAAACAGGTAAGAGATGAAAATAATACTATACTTAACATGCTGCCACCGCCATAGGTATTATCAGGTGAGATTCAGGTTATATTATTATTTTTTTTTTTTTTTGCCTGTGTTAAAGTTCTAGTGGTTGAGTAAGATGTGCTGATTGAAATAAATTTAGAATGTGCTTTAGAAAACAGACATTGTTAAGACATTTCAGTGGACTTGTTTAGTGGAACATCAGCTTCATTTTGCAGTATTTATATTAGAAACAGTTACTTGTTTAGTTTGTCTACACTATTGAAGCTACACAGTAATAAGCTGAGTCTCAGTATGCAGAAAGAATGTGTTTTGCTGTTTTACCAAGCTAATCAGTTTTATGAAGTTTATTTAAAAGCTGTTTAAATGGACGTACAGATCTATAGGCAAAACTTAGCCTAAAAATCCGTACATTCATTTAGTTTCGTTTTTGCTTACCAGAGAAGGTTAGATTAACAAGAGAAAAGTAAGATGGTAATGATGGACTGGAGGAAACCAGTAGAGACAGAATGGCATGGAATTTTGTGGGTGGGTTGTTTGTTTGTTTTTTCCAAAGCAAACAGAAGTTACAGTATAACACGTTTGCAGTATTTTCAGTTAAAATGAGTGTGTACATAAGGGAAATAAACTTCTGTTTCCTTTTCTTTTTTTAATGTTCTGATTTCCTCTTAGCTTTCATTAAAACTACATTACTATTTAATTCTTCGTATAGCTGCTTATAGTACTAAACACTCCTGGCTTGCTTTTGTAGTACCTGCTTCATTTTCATTATTTGCTGCTTCTGTTTACTGTGAACTTCTTATTCCTGTCTCAAAGCCCTCTTATCCATAACCACCTCTCTTTCTCCCTTCAATATTCTACCCTCTTTTTTTATCTGGCAGCCTTATCTCTGTTCCATAGTTTTGCTTCCACTTCCTTTGTCTTTCATTCCACATTGTAAAGGTGACAGTGATTTCCAGACATTTCCTGACAAGCAGTTCTACTAAACAGATTGCTGATAAGCAGCTCTGTGTTATGATTAATTCTAGCTTTGTCCCTCCTTACGCAGAGGTGTTAATTTATCGTTTTTCTAATCTTAACTCACAAAAGTAAATGTCTGGCCTTGCAGAAGTCTAGTCATCAACTGTTATTTTCTGAAAATATAATTACTTCTTTCTGCAAGTCTCCTAGTGACTCTTCACTTTTCGGCTTAAGTATGTGTTGCACAAATATGGCTATGTGCAGTTTCAGAAAAGACTGTGGTAGTTGCTGGAAACTTGTAATGAAGATGTGATCTTAGTCAGAGAGGGCACTACTAAGCAGTAGTCTTGTACACTGTTTCAGACTTGCATGAGAACTGTTGTTTCCATGTATGAGTTTTCCCAGCCACATTATCTTACAGGAGGACATCTGGGTGCCTTCACTTCTAGATCTGGTCCATATTTAACCAGTAACAGTTGTGCAGAGGTGGTGAACACAACAAAGAGTTTGTGTTTAAACAAAAGGAGCCTAGAGTTAATTTGCCCTAGAAATAATAAAAGTATGAAAGGCTTAAGATACTTTTGGAGCAAAGAATGCATGCTCTGAAACTGTTGTTCTTGGAGACAAGGGGAACATGACACAAAAATTGGGTGGGAAGATGCAGACCTGGTGACTTAAAGTTGAGGTGAATTGTGTAGCCTTCTGTGATGGAGATGATCATTCTTAATTAGCATTGCAATGTAGCCTGGCGGCACTAGGAAAATGATCCAGTTAGTCCCTTTTTCACTTGTTTTCATGGTTATGGTGTTATATTGTGTATTGTATTTTATTTCCTGAAAAACTGTGTGAAGCTGTTTTGTCATCTTTGTTTAAACAAAAGTCATGTTAAAGAGAGGAAGCTTGCTTCCTATGCTTTTTCATTTAGAATTTGTGAGTATTCCTGCATTTCCTTACTTCAGGGCTTCAGTAGTGACTTCTGTGCTGTGTTTTATTCCAGCTGTCTCTATTTTCTAGATGTTAAAGTTTTGTGATAAATTTTTACCATAGATAGATAATTGAAATCTGTATAACAAAACCAAAATTTGAGATACTCTGCTTTACTTTAACAATATTAGTATCAAATTAATTAGTTTCAACATAACAACTGAAATCAAAATTGTATTGCCATGACTTTGCAAAGATTTCTGCGAAAGGCAAGTCTTACGGGATGTGGCCATTAAAACTCTGGAAGAGGATTGTGTTACCTGAATAGAGCAAGTTGAAAGACATGTAAAAAACCTAAATTGTTGTGTAACTTTAATTTTGGAATGGGTATATATCCTGTACTCTAGTGTCAATATATTTAACAAATTATGGAGAAAATGTTCAGGTATGAGGTTGAATACAGCTGTACATTAATTCACTTAGGCAAAAAATCTCTTGAACACAAGAGGTGTAGTCAAGATAAAACCTCTTTTATTGACAGATGTGAAATGACAGGTGTGCATGTGACAAATCTGCTAGCTGCCACCTACTTTTGTGGAGCTGATAGGCTGAGGTTATAGAATATTACTTTCTAGTTAAAGCTTTTGAAGGTGTGATTGGAAGGCTTCAGAAGTCATAAAGATTATTTTAGGGGGAGTATTTCTCATAAATGTGTACTTACTGTGAAATATTTCAACTTCTGTTACAAAACCCTTTTCATGCTACTTAATTTTTGTCATCTTTATCTTATTAACAGGTAGTCAACTGGCTTGAAGGACCTGGATCAGAACAGCTAAGAACCCAGTGGGGAATAGGTGATTCAATTAGAGCTTCACAAGCTTTGCAACAGAAACATGAAGAGATTGAAAGTCAGCACAGTGTGAGATTTCCCTTATCCTTTTCAAGTAGCAAAATAATTCTAAGTACATGCAATTAGGAGCAATGTCTTTTGGTTACGAGTATTTAGGAATTTTGTGTAGTGCATGATTTTACGGGCTACAGAGGAAAGCATATAAGCAGTTCAAGAACTAAATGTGGTCATCATATGTACATACTGTTTTTGTGTCATAGTATAGAAAAATACTGGGTTTTATGTATGAATTTTCTTAATTTTTATTACAGCAGTTCTTAGATTTTGTTTCATGTTGAGTATGAGGAGTGTAAATTTTGGTTTTCGTTCTGCCAAAATGACCGAGAAGTCCTGTACTTCTCAGGCGAATTAGTTAATATTTTCGTCTTTTAAGCTACATTTACCAGTAGCTGAAACTGGCTTAACTTCATTTGACCAAGGCAAGATAGAGTTCATACTTTTAATGAAATCTTGAAGAGACTGTTTTGTAACTGTACCGAACTGATGCCTTCGCTTCTGATTTTGAACACTTCCCTAAAGTTCAGTAGAATGTTGTGTTTCCACCAGATGATTAATTATAAACTGAGGTATGAATACTCAGTGTTCCCAAAGGAAATGTCATTCACAGTGCTTCTCCTCTTTTCCAGTTTTCCTTGATGTGGGTATTGATAATTCCATCTAGTCTCTTTAAGTTTTCTTTACAGTCATAGTAAAGAAAATAGTCACTGGGTTCTGATGTTTAGAAAAAAACAAAGCACACCCCCCACCCCCCCAAGCTTTAGCCTTACAAACACCATGTGCTAGACCACAGTGGTTCTATTGAGTGCATCTCTAGTGAGTATGGTTTTGTTGCTCAGATGCAGAGAAATGTGTGTTGTAGGGGTCTATTTGGTCAAACAGATTCCATGTGCTCTCATTGCTTTACACTTTACAAGCAGTGTTCTACTTTTAAAACCAATACCTTCTGAAATGTAAAACATAAAACATTTTACAGTTACATTCCTAATTGGAAAGTGAAAAAAAAAAAATCTCTTGCTTGCTTAATTGCCAAAACCAGTTTTGAGTATCTTTCATTCATGCTATCACATATTAGGAAGGATTGAAAATACGTTTTTCTCACTTGGATATCTGTAACTGAGAACTCTGCTTTATCAGAGGCTACATACAGTCCTTGAAATCATTCAGATTCCACTGAAGTTTGTATGCAGACCTACAGTTTGTGTACTACTAAAGCACTGACAAAGATGGAATGCTGCTCAGCTGTTGGCAGAAGTTTGTAGAAATAAAAACCAGAAAAATTTGTAATTTTATACAAAACGTAATTGAGACACCACTTGCCTACCCTAAATTTAGATGCCTGTGTATAAATTAAAACCATTTTTTGACAACAGCATTGGAAAAATGTGCTTTGCTGGTTTTTTTGGCTGTTAAACATCTCATAACAGCTGAGTGTACTCTTCCTCTTTCAGCATTTTTCCATTTTTTTTTTTTTTATTCTAGTAATTAACAGCTTGCTTGCTTTCATCTCCCCTTTTATTGTTAATTATATTACTTCTATTTTGAAGATACTTGAAAAAATGCTTGCTTTGTATAAAAGGCTTNTTTTTTTTTTTTTACTATTGATTTCTTGTTTATGTTTTTGGGTCAAGGTTGCTTGGAGTTTTGGTTTTTTCATTTTTAGTTTTATTCATGAGAAAGATACTAGACTACTTCTTTTTGAGCAAATGTTGGCCTTTTTTCCATGATTTTGATTTGTGCCATGTACTGTGCCAAACTATTCCTTACCAAAAGAATCAGAAACACTCTTTTTTACATGTGGTTTGCTTGTCTCTTTAATGGCTTGACCAAAATCAATGGCTACAACTGGCTTACTTAATGCTAAAAATAAAACCTAAAAAGTATTAATCTAGATTTTAAAAAATAAAGTATTGTGGTTCATTTGTTGTTTTCAATGAGCTAGATTTGTATTTCCAGTGTCTGAAGGTAATACCAAGTAATACTGTGTAAAGTGAGTTTATTGAACCCTATATATCTGTAATACATATATGACAATGAAAGATGTTTCCATAATACGTCATCTTGGTTCCATTTTTTGGGTAGGTGGCAGAATTATTTTCCTCTTTAATTCTTGACTGATTTCTAGTTTAACTTTTTCATCACTTCTTTCTTTCCTTGGTTCTTTTCATAGCCTGTTTCTTCCTGTGAGCAGATGGTAGATGCAGCTTTAGGTAAAAAGAAAAAAAAAATTTAGAACATGGATATTTATACTCGGTTTTACATGCTTTGTAAATAAATTATGCAAAAGCTGAAGGCATAACTTGAAAAATTACAAGCATCCCAACAGAAGTGTGACAAGAATGGTAACTCAATCAGATATTTCAGTCCAATAGATGGTGCTATTCCATAGCATTAGAAATACATAGGACATTGGAAGCTCGCTTTAGTGTAGACCAAAATAAAAGCTATTAAGCAAACATATTTTGCTTTACAGGCATCTCAGTCATGGAAGATATCAATGTGATGTTGATGTATCAAGTTGGTTTTAAATCTCCCGAAACTGTGAAATATTTGATCCATTTTTTTTCGTAAATACAGGGACAACATAGCTAATTCCTGTGTATGCGTTCAGTAATTAAAGCATTTGAAAAACAAATCTATAAATTTTTTAAATTAGTAATATTTAGTTTTCCTTAAATAAGAAACAAGGATCATATTGATGCTTCTGTTCGTGGACACTTGGTATTATTCAGAAGACAGAGAATAATTCCGCTTTGTCAACAGTAGTATTATTTTCTGAATATTTTATGAAAATTTTTTCTAGTTTGTCATGTCACTGAAGGAACACCTAGATAGTCTTATGAACATATTTTTGTAATTGCTTACCATTTGGCAAAAAGTCTTTTGTTTCAGCAGGCATTAAAGATATGTAAGCATTATAAATTTGTTTAAAAGTGCTGGAATTCCTTTGAGTTAATCGGAAATTAGGAGTGTGCTTTCCTCCCATGTGGTATTTTATAATTATAGTGTAAGCTGTAACAGATTCCTTTTTAAATCTGATTATTCATTAGTCTGTGCCATTTTAAGAGAAATATTTAGTTTGCTATTGCCTTAATACTTAATTGTCTTGCGTTTGTAGGAGTGGTTTGCTGTTTATGTTGAGCTTAATCAGCAGATAGCAGCTCTTCTAAATGCAGGGGATGAGGAGGACCTTGTGGAATTGAAAGCATTGCAACAACAGCTGAGTGATGTGTGTTACCGACAGGCCAGTCAGCTGGAATTCAGGCAGAATCTATTACAAGCAGCACTTGAATTCCACAGTGTTGCCCAGGATGTAAGTTTTTCTTTTAACTTTTCATAGGTTCACTTGTCAATATTTTGTTTCCTTAGTATTAGAAATGTTGAATAAATTGGAAAAAAAACTTAGGAGGATGGGGAGAAACATAACGTTACTTGGAAAATGCTGTGTGTCTTCACTTGATATAATTGAAACATGGGGAAGATGGATTTCCCTTTTTTTGTTGAGAATTGCTTTGTAATATGCCTTACATTTCAACAGCACTCAACATAAAATTATTGCTACTTTAAGAAAATAGCTTTTTGCCTCTCTTGTTCAGGTTGTGTTTTTTTTAATTACAAGACTATATATTAATATGGACGTGGCATTAGTGTCATGGTCTAGTCTTGAGGTCTGTGGTAATGGGTTGGACTTGATGATCTTTGAGGTCTCTTCCAACCTTGGTGATACTGTGATAATTGAACTGCAATTTGATATATCTAATGTTTTTTTTTTAATTGGCATTTATTCCTTTCCTGTATTTGTCAAACAGTCTTGCCTTGCCTCCCTGCCCCCATCTACGGATGTATGCTCCTGGAATTTTATAGGCAGATGGGTCATTTTATCTTGATTTTCATTTCCTATGATGAACAGAGAAACTTCTAAAATGAAAGATTTCCAAACATTTAAAAGAATATTGCAGACCAGCCATCTGAAGCTCAAACTTCTTTTTAAAGATAAAACATCTCTGTTTTTCATTTCAGTTGTCTCAACAATTGGATGGCTTACTAGGAATGTTGTGTGTAGATGTAGCACCAGCAGATGGAGCATCAATTCAGCAAACTTTAAAACTACTGGAAGAAAAATTAAAAAGTGTTGGTGAGCAAAATATTTCTTTATTTAAGATACACACATTCTAATGAATGTATTAAAGGAGGAAAAAACCCCAACTAGTTATCCTTCCACCCCTTCAGGGAAAGACAACAGAAAAAATATTTCTTCTGATTCCTAGCCAAGTCATGCTCTACCTAGCTACTTTTGACTTGCTTATGCTGTTTGCTGCATAGTTCTGCCTGGGAAAATATCTAGAAACATTTTTAATTTTAAATATTTTAAGTATAATATATATTTGTTCTATATCACTATCGTGCAATTTATCTTTAAAGAAACTTTTTTTTTTCTCCCACTAACCAATTTTAGTATCTTGGCAGTATCTTGCTTAGGTGTTAGTTTTGTCTCCCTAACTGCCCCCTCGATGATTAAGATTGTTACCTACTCATTTTCAGAGTGCTTGTACTTTTAAGAGTGCTTGTGCAGTAGTTTTGCTTATATCCATGTTAATATGTGGCACATTTAAGGTTGTTGCACTATCAAATACATATAATAGAACATTTCAGTTGGGCAGGACCTACGACTTATGTCTAGTTTCAAAGATGAATCATATATGGTTGAAGTAGTTAAGATTTGAATATCACAGTTTGATGCACAAAATAGATATTCCTTTAGAAAAACAGCTAGTAGAGCTGGCAAATATATGTAACTGCAGGTTCTAAGGGTTGGAATATTTCAGTATAGAAAAATATATCAACTGTATCAGATGTATTACGAAAGCGTAACTTCTGCCAACTATTGAAGAGCCTTTAGGCTGCAACTGCTTGATGGTAATAAATATTCTGACTACTGTGCAACTCTGTGGATGAAAGAAATTGAATGAGGTATTTGCATGTTGAAAATTTAATACTCACTGTCAGCTTTTATTTCTTATTATCTACTAGGCCATAACATAGCAAAGCCTTAGTCTTTGTTAATATAGACAAATGATCCTTCAAAAGTTGGAAAGGGCAGTGAAGGACACGCAGTCATGTCCTTGTTGCTTTCAAGCCTTCCATCTTAGATTCTGTTGCATTTCATATATTGCCTTTGAGGGAGAAAAATAACAAATATGAAAGAGCGAACATAGACCGACTTTCTTCTTTTTTCCCCTTTAGACTTAGGCTTACAAGGCTTGCGTGAGAAAGGTCAAAGTCTTCTCGATCAGATATCCAACCAGGCATCCTGGGCCTATGGAAAAGATGTGACCATTGAAAACAAAGAAAATGTGGACCATATCCAGGGAGTAATGGAAGATATGCAGCTTAGAAAACAAAGGTGAAAACAAACCACAAATACCTTAAGTGGCTAGAACTGCTGTGTGCAGATAAGTCCATGAAAAAAAGTTGTCAAATTTTTTTTCTAAAAATGTATGCAAAAAAAAAATTAAAATGTATATATTAAAAATACATATATTTGCAGTGTACTTAAATGGTCCAGAAATGTCCCTGTCTGATCCATTCTAACATAATCCTAAATCCAAGCAACTTTTGTGTTTCAGTACCAGGTGAAATACTGGAGTGCTTTCCTTTACTTGTAAACACTCATCAAGAGTCATACATTCCACTTACATGAGTTATGAAATGAATGCAAGAGGCATCTTTTATATGTTAGCAGTTTGAGATGTAAGACCACAATAGTGACAGTGGATCTGAATTTTCTGTATTAATTATGTACAGCCTCATTTATCCTCTCCTTTTTTCACAATGTCTATCCTTTGAGCATGGCCTTCCTTTTCACTCTGGAAGGTGGGAAGAAAGGCAAGATGGTGTTGGTAGGATGGGGTACAAAATGGAGGCACAGAGTTCAATTATCACAATGTGGGGTTTTTGTGAGTTTTGGAATAAGTTAGAGAAGAGAATGAAGTTGTACTAGGGAGAAAAGCTGAGTAGAGTTGATTTGCTAAAAGGATAGATGTTTGCCATCATTCTCTTCTTCAAAGATTCTAGCTGATTACTTTTTCCTGAAAAGGTAATAGTACTGATATTTGGTTATCTGCCTCCTTTTCTATTCACCAGTGTTGAAAGATTTAGATGAAGTTGCTCATTGTTACTGCTGTAACCACTGAGACAGTACTTTCCTTAGGAAGTGCCTGAACTTTGAGAGCAATGACTGAAAGTGCCTCTAGGAATAATAATTCAGTGCCTCAAAATGAGCAACTTGATGCTCATTAATGAATTAATTCTACCAGTCACAAATTGCTTTCTTAGGGATTTTAGTGTAAGAAACTATGTGTCACTGTGCAATAAAAAATGGCAGTTGGACTTCAGAACTAAGGAAAAATGCACATGGGAGAAGGAAAAACTTAAAAATGGGTAGTAATGGACTCTAAAGTGGCTGTAAAACATTGGGAAATGTTCAGAATGATTGATGTTCAGTTGTGCTGTGAGAAGCAAGTAGAACTTTAAGGATTGTTAGAAAAGGAATAGAAAACAAAAAAAAAAAGTAATTTTGTCACTTTATATATTTGTAGACCATTTTTGATTGTTTGCACAATCCTGATCTGTATTCTCAGACGTGATACAGAATTGTTGGAAGGCAATTAGAGGATCAAAAAATCAGTAAAATGTTCAGGCAGAGGTGTGAAACCTCTTCCAGATGATGAACATTAAATGGGGTTCTTAATCCTGGATGAAAGAGAAAAAATTACAATAAAGACTACTATGTCTTGGTAGCATTTAATTGTAATTTTTGCAACAGTTCATATTTCCTTCAAGCTCTATTGAATGTTTCTCATTATTTACATGCACATAGTATAATGTTTATTTCTAGGGACATTTTGCTGGCTCTAGTTATGCATTTGGAACCTGTAAACCACTTTCTTGCATTATTAGAGCAACAACTTTCCCTTCTGTGAGCATCACAGCACTGGTGGACAAGGTACAAAATGCAGTGCACTAACAAACAGTTCTTGGAAGTGCTTCTGTGTGCAGTCAGTTTTTCTAAACAAATTTGTGCAGACTGACTTCTGTAGTCACTTAAGCTGGTAACTGTTGACATCAGTAATTCCATCTGCACTGGGCAGGACTATGAATCTTGTGTCTACTTAGTAGGCTCAGAAATTGAAGTAAAAAAGGTCATTCTGCTAAATGTATTTAAGCTCTTGCTGTGGAAAGAAAAGAACTTTCTCTTTTTTTAAAATTAGCTTAATTCATAACAAAATAATTAGAATTAGTTTTTATATGAATTGGTTCTTTAAATGCTTCTTAACAAGTTACAGTAAAGGACATCATATAAGAGTTCAATTATTATAATATGAAATTAAAAGGAAATGGAAAAATGTTTTTTAACATCTTTTAAACAGTCCTCATTTTATTCACCAAGAAACTTTGCCATGGGCTTAGAGTACAAATCAGAACTATGCCAGATTTTAGCCAGCTTTCACCTGGACTTCAGTTGGAATAAACTCTTAGCCACGTAGATATGTGTGGCAAGTCTTACCAGTGCAACAAGATAAGGAACCCACAATACTGTTTGAAGGTCTTGTAGTTAATGCAGGTACTACTACTTACAGGTTAGCCACGTGATGAATTTTGGGGCTCTTGATTTCAGAGGGTTCTATTGCCTCGTTCTATTTATCACATTTGTAACATGAGGTATTACACATTTTGGCCAAGGTAAGCAGAACAAAAGTGCTTTAGTCAGCATTTCATGAGCACTTGTATATTAATGTTGCTTACTGAGAACATTGTTGTCAAACTCAGTGTACTGTGTCTGCAATCCATGTATTGATGAGTCTTTCTGTGCTGTTGTTTTAGGTGTGAGGATATGGTTGATGTGCGGCGACTGAAGATGCTTCAGATGGTACAGTTATTCAAATGTGAAGAGGATGCTGCCCAGGTGTGGAAATATCTACAGAATTACATAATTTTGGTCTTCATAGACCTCTGGTTAAATTGATGTGACATTGATAGCTGTACAGTATTTTTTGTCAGTTTCAAATGTAGTTTTATTTAGTGAATTTGTGCAGTGAAAACAAAGGCTGTAGCGTCGACTGAATATAGTGTATTTGGTGATTACAGGCATGATCTACCAGTTTGTGACCTTTTTTCACCTTGCAATAGTATATACTTGTACTGAAGTCACCTCACCCTTCTGGATGTATTTATTTATTTATTTTAAAATTACTAGTCTTTACTCTTTTAACTTTTGTTTTTAAGGCAGTAGAATGGTTAAGTGAACTTTTGGATGCTCTGCTGAAGACACACACCCGACTGGGAGATGATGCTCAAGAAACAAAAGTTCTATTGGAGAAACATAGAAAGTTTGTTGATGTTGCACAGGTAGATTTTTTTTTTTTTTTTTTTAAGCAATATGGGCTTTGTACAGTTTCGGAAGATCTAAGCAGAGTTGGTGCTTTTATGGGCAATCATGGAACAGCTGTTACTAGCCTTAATGGTTAGCCTGGATGTGCTTGAATAAAGATCTGATGATTGCTGAGAGGAGTGATGATCCTGATGAGGTTTTGATGTTCCATCAACATTAGCAGCACTGTGGTTTACTACCTGAGCTTAATTGCTTCACATAGGCTGTGCAAACCGCAAAATTTAACCTTCACATTTAATTTCTTAAAAGGTACATATTTCAAACAGTCCTTGTAATTAGTTTTGAAAGACTCCAAGAGAAGACTGAAATATAGGTAAACCACTTGGTTTCAGTCTTCTTTTTTGAGGTACTTCATGAAATGGAGCCTGTCTTTCTGTTCATTTTCCAGATAGAGTTGAATGTTGGTGTGTAATAGTTCTGCTCATACAAGAGTTTTGGCACTAACAGAGTTAGTGGTTGAGCAAAATTGACAGCTTTAATTCTTGACTGTAGCAGCCAACTAGAGAATCTTGCAGATGAGTCTACTGAAATTGCTGCTACCATAGGCCATGTTTACATGCATGTTTGCAAATCTTTAATGTGCCAGCAAATGCTGGATACATGTGAAAGATGTCACTGAAGAATAAGAAATAGAAAAGCTGGGCTGTTCTCAGGTGCTTTTTTAAGATGTATACTGCTTCTAGGAGTTTGATTCAGAGTTGCCAGTTCACAGATGTGATGGTTTTGAATTACACCTGTTAAACTGGAGCTGATGTCCTCTTTTGATGAAGTGAAACCAAGAACGACAGAGGAGAGTAGCTTGCTGTTACAGTGATGTGTTGCAATGCACTTAGATGCTGGATGACCACAAACATAGTGGTAGTGAAGTCAGCAACACAGTCATCTTGGCAGTATATATCAAGTATCCCATGTAAGATATCTATTCAAATATTTGAAATTTTCAGGAAACTCTCTTTTTTTGCTGGTGTGTCAGGCAGCAGGGGCTTTTATATTGCTATTGTACTTTTAAAGAAAAAAAAGCACTGTTTGGTCATTACTGTTTTATTCATACTTCAGCAGGATTTTCTAGTAGAGCAGATCAGTATATTTTGTGGATCTAACTGAGGAGCTTTCATGAACATGTGTGCTTTCCTTTGAAGATGTGAATTAACTCCTAAGTTAAATGCAGAGTTTTTGTGAGTGCTTTCTTTCCCATCTCTTCCAACATTTAGAGTACTTACGATTACGGGAGACAGTTACTGCAGGCAACTGTTGTTCTATGCCAGTCCCTTCGATGTACTTCAAGATCCTCAGGGGACACACTTCCAAGACTGAACAGAGTGTGGAAACAGTTTACAGTAACTTCTGAAGAAAGAGTACACCGACTGGAAACAGCTGTTGCATTTCATTCCAGTGCTGAAAAGGTGATTGTTGTGTTTATGAAAGCAAAATTTTATATGAGAACTTAAGCCAAACAAAATGTAACAAAAAGGAAGTTCCTAGTGTGTATCCCCTCCAACACACTCAAGATAAAAATACAGGAAAACTAATTTAATCTTTTTTTTCTAATTGTTATTTTTTTATATTTAATGCAATTACTGCATGCATGTGTGTATTTGTACAGGGCCTGCTTACAAAAAGGAGAAAGGCAGGCAGTTCAAATGCATTGAGCTGGGGAGAATGTGGGTTTCTCTCTTCAGAGGGGAATTCTGATGTTGACCGTAAAACATTACTTTTGGTATTTTAGACTAATTCTTAAAGGTAAGGAACTCTTCTTGATTTGTGTGATTTTGCAAGGTATAATACAAAACTATGGGGTTTTTAAAATCTTTGGAGAGTTAAAAGAAGTACTGCCTCTTAAGTCAGGAGTGTTTTTGAATGTGATATTCTCACAAACTATGTAAAGGAATGCCTCTCTCACCAGTTTAGTTCTTAGTGTGGTATGTTGCTGTATTTGTTTTTGCACTCAGAGGGCTTTGAACATGTTTTCTTTTAGAACACCTCTACAGTGGTATGGTTTTAAACTCCCCCAAGCAATTGTGTCAGCACTGTGCTCAGCTGGGGAATGCTTAGAAGCCATTGCAGGATGAGCAATCAACAACAATGTTATGAGGAATAGTTGCTGTTCAGTAACAGTTTGTTTCAGTGAAGGAATGTTGAGAGTTTTCAAATGCCTGAATTCAAGACAGTGTCTGTTAATGCAGATGATGAGAGGTAGGGCTGTAGTACATTTTAGAGAAGATATTTAGAGTATGTATCTCTAGTACTGACAATAAAATGTCATATAACTGCAAAAAAAGCCAACCTTGTGCATGCTGAAAGAAAATTACTTCATTTTGTCTTGGAAGGAGAGCATAGATGTTGATTTGTATTCTTCTTGCTTTTATTAATTTCTTGTTTGTATTAATGGAAGATACTTTGAATTTGTAGGCATTGGGATTTGATGGGAAGTTCACAAAAGAAGAAATACTGTCACGGATATCCATAGAATATTTTACCTGATACCAAAATTGGAGTTCAGAGTTTAATGAACTTCTCAAAGTTATTTCAGTACATATTATATGCATTTTTTCATTATTACAGTAGATAACTGCTACATTTTAACACAATATTAATGAGTTGTATGGAAAATACGCTTTTAATACCCTTGCTGCTTTGGGAAAAGCAGTCTGGTGCTCAAGAGTTTTTCACCCCACCTGTTCTGTATCGGATGCAAATTTAGTTTAGGAATTGTAAGGGGCCCTCTTATCTGTGCTTCTTCTGTTTTACGTGACTGACTTGTACATTTACTGATGTAAGTTAATATTTTGATGGATTTTACATTTGTTGCTGGAATATTGTCCAGTAAAACTAATATATTATTCCCTCTTAGAAGTAGAGAATGGTGGTAGCCTTGATCTAGCTTCTTAATGTAGTTTAATTCATGTTTCGTTTTCTTGAATTGCATGAGTATTTTGATGTAGCTGATATAAACGTGGCAGTGAAGATGCTGAAAATGTTCGCTCTGTCAGCTAATTGCACTGAAAAAAACCTACATGCTCTCCCTTCCATATCTTTTTTTTTTTTTTAACAGATTTTGCAAGACTGTCCAGAGCACCCTGAAGCTTTCAGTGAAGAGGAGCAATTTGATGAAATTGAAGCAGTTGGAAAGTCGCTGTTGGACCGACTAACAGTGCCTGTAGTTTATCCCGATGGGTATGCAAAATGTTCTTTTAATTCCTTCTGAATATACTTTTGGTAAAGTTTTATAATAGTCTGTCATGCAGAAGAGCCCTGAAATTGCTGAAATGAGCAAACCAGCACACAAATACTTGTCAAAAAATCCTTTTCCATCTTTTACAGAACACATGTTCAAACTTTCCAAAGACAACGTACCCACTTTTTTGAAGTAGTGGTGATCTTGGAACTAGTTTCTGGGTCTGTAGGATACCACACCATAAAGAATGAGACCTGAAATTAGTATTTTGAATTAGAGACTGAACCCTTAGTAGGTGATTTCAGGTAACTGCATTAGACAGCAAAGTATCATGTTCCCTATGCAATATTTCCTTTGGTAAGGAGTGCTGTGCCTGAAGATGGACCCAGACACGAACTAATAGCAGTTTGAAAAAAAAAATTACATAGCAAATATTAGTGATCCAGTAAAAGGAGCAACTGTTACTTGTGCTTAAAACAAGTGTAATTATTAAAGTGAAAGCAAACCTCAGAACCTGTAACGGCTCCCAGTGAAAGACACATGCCACACCTTAAGGTTGAAGTCCTAACACAAATCTCATAGCTCATCTGTGTTTTAAACTGAGTCCTGAACATTATTACTAGACCCCTCTCACATATTAGCAGAGTTCTGTGTGTCCAAAGCTCAGGATCCCCTGCTTGTCATCTCTAGGCATTCTTGTTTTGAAGCATTTAACAAGAAATTTGCAGAGGGTTCACAAATGAGCAGAAGTAATTTAAGAAATGTAGGAACATAGGGAATGTCATAAAATGTTTGAGGCATCCTCATCAGCCTTTTCAGCATTTCAAACTTCTGTCACTATCATCCTGGAAGTGTCCAGGTCACTATTCCCTGTCCTTCTCATGGATTCTGATCTGCATCAGGAAGAACATTGGCCCATACTGTCATCTGGTGTGCAGTTGTGCAATCTGTTGTCGTTGGAGTTCCCTAATTAAATTAGTCTACTCTTGTATGAAATAACTTTTTCTGTCTACTTAGACTTACCCCCCTATTCTGTCTGAAGTTATTTGCCCTGCCACCATTTCCAAAGTCTTCTTGATACCTGTTCTTTTACTGGAATATGTATTCTGTTCAAATCCTTCTTTTGCTGACAGCTTGGTTAGTTGTTTCCTTAACATTTCAGCTGTTCTTTTGTTGTATTTGAATGGGAGAAATCAACTGACACAGCCACATGTGCTTTTCAGTTTGAGAGACAGAAGACATAATTTGACAGCATGTGGCTGAATTCACATCCACAGAGTACTTCAATAATACAGCGATTGTATAGCCTCAGGATTAATGTATACACAGATTTCCTTGATTGTCATAGTCCTCAAAACTACCAGAGTGGCCTGACAGGTAGCCAGAGAAGTAGGTAAAAAGTAGTGTTAGGAAGTTGCACTTATGAAACAGTGCCCTGCTGTGAAGAGAATCTTTTGGATATAAAAGGGCCATTTAGTATTTGTAGTAATTTCATTAAGATACGCTGTCATCACTGAGTCTGCATATCCTTTTAAATGTGGCTTCTTATATTTCAAGAGGGAAAAGTGCCTGTTTTCCTGCATTGCTTTACGGTGTGATTCGTGTGTATATTGATGTACTGTTTTGCTTTTCAATGGTAACTTTTGTGATTTGGGTTCTTTTAGGTCTGAGCAGTATTTTGGAAGTCCCAGTGATATGGCTTCTGCAGCAGAACACATTAGAGAGAAGATGAAGCTAGTTAGCCTGAAAAAGCAGCAGCTGAGACAACCAGAACCTACTACCCCAGAGAGCTAATACTGACCCCTGTCTATGAATTCATAATAGGACTTCAGTTTGTAATCCAGCATGGTGTTTGCATATTACAGAATTTGGCATAATATATTAAAATGCATTTCACAGCTATTATAAGTCTCATGTCTTTTTCAAAGTAAATGTTCTCGGCATCTTAACACTGTACATCTATCAAGCCATAATTATTTAATATGCTATGAAACCATAGATTCCAAGTATCTTATGAAAAGGAACTGTAAACTTTGCACTGAAATTTGCTGTAAAGCTTTACCTGACCTGTCAGCTGCTTCTTCGTTAAACAGCTGATGCGAGCTTTGAATGGTGCTAACTAAAGTGTTAGGAGTCCCATATTATGAAATTGTAGACTTTGCTTCCCCCATGCCCAGGTGATGTAGTAATTTTAGACTGCAGGTAAAGTTCCTGTAGTGTAGACAGTGTTGACCCTATAATTTTAATTTGAAATGCTTTTTAACAAAAATCGTTTTTATTGTGCCAGTATGCACCCTGCCCATCAAATCTTTGATATATCAAATTCATTAAACAGATGTTTTCCTATTTGTATTGATAATGTATTAAAAGCTGATTGTGCTTAATAAAAACCATCTTTTTAAAGTCTAATATGAACTTGTTCTGGTCTGTATTCCCTGGTGTCATTTGTGTTACATTCATGATACATTTGTTAAGTGGTAGTAAAAATCATCATTCCTTGAATATTTCTCTAACGNTACAGCCCAAGACTAATGGGCCTTTGGACACAGGATAGCTAATCAAATGGCAGTTAGCCAAGACCGACCATATTAGGTGAAGCCATAGGCTTGCTTTACCCTTTTTAGGGCAGAACACAGGCCTTGCACAAGGCAACTGTATCTACCTTGTTTACCGCAGGGTCTGGGCAGGCCACAGGCCCCAGACTTAGTGGCTCCAGATTCTTTGTCCTCTTTCCTGTGGTTGCTCTCCCCAAAACAGAGGAGAGAGAGCAGAAAAATGTGTCTGGGCAAGCCAGGACATGTACAAGCCTGTTTTGACTTGCTTAGGCCTACCACAGCACATCTGTATAAATTTTCTTCTGAAATATTCTTTAACACACAGCTATAAGGGTAACTGCTCTTGAACCATTATTAGTAGAAGCGAGAGTCTGTGGTGCTATTTTTTTCCTCCTTTGTGATAGCAGTACTTAATTACACAGAAATGTTTTATGTGCATAAATCAGTGTTACATTAATAATAGTTTTGTTCCCATGTAGGACTGGTACACAACTCTTGTGCTTCATTTCTAACTCTTGTTTCCCTTTGAATGAAGAATCTTGGTTAATGTGAATACCCCTTTGAGGTTAAGGATTTTCATCTAGTGAAAATGTAACATGACGTTCTTAGAACCATAAGAACGGTAATAAAGTGAAATTTATTAAGACAAGGAAATTGTTTCAATCCAATCAGCTGTGTGCATAAATGGATTAACATTTTATTCTTCAGGACTTAATCTGGATACATTTGATATTATATATGTCCTGAAAGATTGAGTAGTACCTGAGCATGTTAAAATACTGTGTGTGAAACAACCAACCACAGGTCTGAGTACCTGATATTGTTACTGCACTACATTTTGCTCACAGTAAAGATAATTCTTTCTTCTTCTGAGCATTGTTATTACTACTTAAGTTTTCTTGATAGATCTGTCATTCAAATATTTTATTTGGTTGTCTCAGTTTTTCCATGTATTTCCCAAAGGAAAATTATGTGCCAAGTAAAGTAACTTCTCTATTAAGCCATTATTAATTTTAAGCTATTATTTTTATCTGTAACTTTAGTGACAAAGGTATTTTTCCTCTGTCCTGATTTTAACTCATTTGACAGCTGAGTCCTGGCAGTCCAGTTACAGCAGAGGGATTTTCTCCTCCCCGCTGCTTTCCTCTGGGTGAGCAAGGAGTAAAGGAGCTGGAAAAGCTGAAAGTCAGTTGAGATAAGGATGGTTTACTTCTCTATTGCAGAGGTACCAGATTACACAAAAGAAAACCAAAAAAAAAACTCACCCCAAAATAAAAAAGGTCCTAGTGTACACAGCAGACAAAACCATGAAAACTATCACTGCCATGTGCAAACCAAAACTGGAACAAAAGGAACAAACTCCACCCTAGAAACTGGGGAGGAAACACAAAAAACCCAGAACAGGAAACTCCATAAACTACAAAATACATTACAAGTCCCATAAACCACAGCCAACCCCTTTCCCGTCATGCAGTGAGCATGGTGTAGAACATACAGTCCAGCTTGCTCAGTGGCTCTGTGCCATTGAGTGTGGGTAGCCCTGTCCCCGCCTAGTGGGACCAGTCAGCTTAAAATGGTACATTCTGTATGCACAAATTTGGACCAGTGACTGCTTAACCTAATAACCCCCATGTTAAGTTTTGGCTTGGTGTATGAAGTCCAATCTTGAGACAGGTAAGAACAATCTTCCAACGTTCCTGGTCCCAGTGTCATCTTTCACCCTATTGTCTCTAGTCTGATACAACCCACTGGGCTGTGGCAGCTTTTGGTTGATTTTGAGTTTAGGGGTTCTTTTATTTTCCTTTTTCCTCTGCTCCCTTCCCTTTTCTTTGTGGAATCCTTTGCTTTTCAAGAAATAAGGTGGCTGGTCAGGTGCTATTTTTCAGCACTTTGCCTATTTTCTATGTATTAGGAGTGATGGTAAGTAGTTTTCCAGGTCTTGTTGCAATGGTCTGCCAGATAGTTCTTCAAATGAAATAATGGAATAATAATTTGCTAATGAACAGTGCTGCATGTAAGTAACAGATTTTTGTGCTAGTCTTCTTAGTCAATATACCATATGTGATTGTACCTACTACTCAACGTTTAGGAGTGCACGATCCTTAATTGCAGACAAAGTGAGATATTTGCCTTGTAGCATGTCTCTGTGCTCAAGTCATCTATTTTCACTTGTCTGGGCAGCTACTGTTGCAGGCAGTAGCATTGACTCTACCTGAGGCTCTTTTTCTGTGCTTTTTGATTGCAAAAACAATTAAAACAACAGAGTTCCATGAGATGCAAAGATTTGGTGGTTTGGTTTTTTGTTTGTTTGTTTTTTAACAAATTGCCTGCAGTGGAGGATACAGTGCTATATGCAAGATCTAGAGATACCAATGGAAGGTAGGGAACATCAATTCTAAGAATTGTAGTTGTTGTCAACAATGAAAATAATAAGAAGTCAACAATGAAAATAATAATAAGAGCTTCTAAGTTCCTGTTAGCCAAGTTTGGATGCATTTTAAATGTTCTGAAAATGGTAAATGTTTTTTATCCTATGTTGCAAATGTAATCTTTGTCACTTTCTTCTGGTAATGTAATCTCATTCTTGTGGCAGCAGCACTGGAAAGGTGACCAGGCTAGTAGAGGTCATCCATTTTCATTTGGGGATCACTTGAGTATATTGGTATTCATATAAAATGCTTCTACCAATAAGTTCTTTTAATTGTGAAGGGTATTTGTGTTTGTATTAGTTTCTATGACAATGTTTGATTTTGTTTACTACCTACTAACTTAGAGATGGTCTTAGTAGGACTGAATAATTTTCTTCTTGGTAACAAAACAGGTTTGGAACATGGAAACTTAAAGCTTGTGTGGCTAACTTAGTATTCAAATAGAATTACTCTGGATGCACAGGGATGGATGAAGGAGGGCTGTATGTACAGTGAGATTGTATAGCACCTCTTATATCCTCATGCTAGCCTAGGGAAGGAGGAATAAAGGAAGCTTCTGGAGCTACAGGGGAATTGTGTAATAGTGCATTAAGTGAGCTCTGGAGCTAAAATGCTGAGAAACAGAGATGAAAACAAAGTTTTGGTGATTCCTACTTTCTGTCTGTCCTTCATCTCTCCAGGCTCTTGCAGCAATAAAAGGACAGTCATCACTGTAAAAATGCTTAGTAGTTATGTTAGACTTCTAGCTTAAACAAAACAATCAGAAGGCAAAATGTTCCTGAATGTGAACTGCATGACCAAAAACTGCTCAAGTATTTGAAATTTGCATAACATCGTTCTGCAAGGTGATTAATTCATGATCTTTCCTTGCAGAGATGTCTGTCGTCTCTTTCAGGTGTGTAAAAAGTGACCCACTCTGAACTAAGATACAAAGGCAAATAGTCAAGCAGTACATTCTGGTTGCAACTTAGAGTCATTTTGAATCTCAGTAGACTGAATCTTTGCTGTAGCATGTCGTTTCCACAATTTGATCATACATAATAGCACAGGCTATTGCAGAATTAATTCTGGGAAACCGAATTTGGATGCTAGAAAAGTACTCTGGGCTATCGTTTAAAAATCATTAATTCCCACAATCCATCTCACTTTTGTTTCCTCCCACTACATAGTCCTGTTATAATACTGATGCCTATCAGGACTGCAATTTGAGTTGAAAATTCTATTAGAAATGGATTCATTGCATGCCTTTTGCAAGGATATAGAGGCGAGGAGTTCTTTAAGATATTGTTCCTTTGATGTTTAGTGGAGGTAGTTTTGTTGAGGAGACTTACTGTGTGGAAATACAAGTAAATAACCCACCCAAAAATTACTTTGGTTTCCCACTTCTAATAGTTTAGGACCATTTTTCTGTGACTTCAAGGTTAATTTGGAACCTGGTGGTGAATCATTAAAGGAACTTGTGAGAACATCTCTGATTTTCTCCAAACTGGAAGAAAACATGTTAATTAAATATCAAAGATATTAATAAAAAATAGATGCTTGTGTGACTATCAAATTTTAATTGCGCTTATACAAGATTATGCAATGAAAATTACAGAGCAACTTTTCCTGTCAGCTGACTTTAGTTTACAGAGGTCTGTACAAAGATGATGGTAATATAACAGAGACAAGAGGGCTGAGTCAGGACATAAGCTCCTCTTGAATGGAAAGGAGAAAAAAAAAAAACAAACCACTTTCTTAAAATTTAAACGTGCTAAGGAAATAAGTTGGAAAATTTCAAAAGCGAAGTGAAAATCCCAGCTCTTTAAGTTGTAAAAGTTCAGCTAATTTTCCAGATAATAATGATATGTTGGAGAACAAAGATCTGAATTAACATCTCAAACTGCTTAAACGCTGTTCTCTAGTGTGAGAAGAGTACTCAATATGTTCATCTCTGTGGAATAACTATTGACATGATTCACCATGTTTGCAGTGTATGGATTGTCATCTCTGTTTTGGGAGTTCTTTTTCCCTCATTCACTTTTTCAGCAGGAGTTGCAGATGTTGGGTATGTGACAGCACATTCCTGTTGCCATTGCTCACTTTCAAGGCACGTCTGGATTGCTCATGATCCCTGTGCTTCACAGCATTAGAGGCTGCAGAATTCCAGTGGGCTGGAGAGATCCAGTAGGACATTTCTTTCAAGTACTATGCCAAAGATTTTTTTTCGAGGGTGTGGTGAGGTTTTTTTGTTTGTTTGTTTTTGTTGGAGGTTTTATAGTTTTTGGCCAAGTGATGAATGTCTTTTAACATTCTATTCTCCTCTTAAGGTTTTTAGACTACTAGGAAAGAGAATAGCTTTCATGGTGTCTTAATCATTTCCACAGGCAAGTGTATAGCATGGTTACTTGATATTTAATATGATTGTGTGATGTGACTTTTAGAGACTTGGAAACAAGCCACATTCTAAACTGGTACTAAGTGCAGACCATTCTCTGTCTGAACTCTAGTATCCAGCTCTCTGCATGCCGCTACTGGATGGTAGATAACTGCAAGCTGGTCTCAGCAGGGTGAAGATTGTACAATGTATTCAACACGTTTGACTGCTGCTCCACATATCTGTGGTGGTGATGTGAACATGATGTTCCACTGTCTGCTTTATATCACTCACTGCCTCTCAGAGCATGGCCTTCCTTCTTTCCAAGACAAATGTATCCACAGTACTGTTACCTGTATCCAGAGTTTTTGATGATCTTTCAAGCAAAGCATTAATAAAAGGCTGCAACCAGCCAAGTGCTCAGTAAGCCTCGTAAGGTTTTTATTTCCACCCATTGTGTATGTCAGCTCATTAGGTAGCTGCCATTTGCAGGCATCCTTTCATGGTGTATTACCTCTGCAGAAGCAGTCATTCATGAAGAAGCCAGGGCATTTGCTCTTATAAGTGACAAAACTGTGGCCTGTGGCAGTTCTTTTTGCAATTCACTGTTAGCCGTTACTTCTTCTCTAGGTATGGTTTTAGGGTCTGGATCTTGTCATAGATATGTCCACTTCTAAACTGTCTGCTAACAGTTTAGTCAAAGATATTTCAAGTGATATAACAGTTTTAAGAGAGTTCCTTCATTGTTATCAGAGATAAGTTTACTTTAAGGATGAATTAGTTGCTGCTGCCTCTGTGTGTGTGTGCTGGAAGCAGGTGACAGCTGCATCCCCTGCTTCAAGAGGTTGCTAGGAAAGAAACGTCATTAATATTCAGGAGTGGGTGAGATGTCATGGAAATCACACACACCCCTCAGAGGATATAAAAAGCACAGCTCAAATCATTTTCATCTCAGAACACTGAGGTGATGGAGCATTTCCCTGTACATGGTAGTGAGGCCTAAAGAGAGGTAGAGAGAGAAAATAAGGGGGGAGGGGGGAAGCAAATGTACTAAAACCATTTGCTGAATCGCTAACAATTTAATTTACAATTAAAATATTTATAAAACGGATGTGGTGCCAATAAGTTGGCTGTAAGGAAGTTTGGGAAGATGAAGCATTTAAAGCCATTTAATCAAATGCCCTGCAAACAGGAGAAACAACACAGCAATAAAGAGCAACTTGGAGAAAGGGGTTTGATTACATAATATTTATTAAATATCAGATCCAGCAGGAAAAAAAACCCAAATAACAAAGCTATGCAGTCCATGAGGTTTTAATGGTGTTTTCATTGCCTGGAACACTGAAAGCAAGGTTCTAAAACATAGTTGCTGCAGATCCTACTGCATTGCTAGGAGATGACTGAAGTTTGATCATCTCTGCTTTCTGAAAAGCTTCTGTGTAATGAAAGGATGACAGAGAACTCCTAAACATTTTCTATTAGTTTAGGCAAAGTTCTAGTCTTCCCTGCTGAAATGTGACTTAATCTTTCAACTTTCTTCTGGAACTGCTTATGCCGGATTAAAGTTTGGTGATTTAAAAAATAGCGACAGTGATACTGTTTCTTTTTTTAAATTTCTCTTGATTTAGTTAAAGGAATAGAAAGCCCACAGTAATTGTATTTACTACCATTTTAGGACTAGGATCCTAAATTGTAAATAAAAGTTTTCCTGAGAATTCAAGACAATCCAGGGGGATGGACTCTCAAAGGGGCTGAACAAAACACAAGAGGTATGTTTATCCTGCTCCATTGGTGTGCGAAACTTCTACATAATTTGGAGCACAGTTTGATCTTGACTCTCTTCTTGCTTCATTTTCTCCTTTTTTCTCCTTCTGGCCTTGCTTGCTTGTCCTCCTTGCCATTGGATTATGGTAAGAACAATGGATGGGAGTGGGGAGAGGTAATATTGTGTTAGCTGGCAACAGCTCCTGGGCTTTGTCTGCAGGGGGTGGGGTGGGGGTGTGTTGTCCAGAGGGGTAGCTGGGCTATTGTCTAGTTGTATACATACATATGTATTTGTATATGTTTATTACCTTTTATATTTAGTCTACTTTTCTAAATAATAATTTCACTTTACTTCCAAATTCTGAGTAAGTGTGGTAATTTAATTTTGGGGGGTAAATCCCAAATACAAAACCACCACAGTATAACTGGGAAAAAAAAGCTGAATAATCTGAAGCATATTGTCAAACACACTGCATGTTTTTACAGAACCAGTGCAAAAAATAGACAAACATGCCACACTAAGGACTTGGAAATACATTACCATTATTATTATTTTAAATTTGCTTAATATTCATTCTTTTTACCTCAGGACCCGAGAAGATACCTCAAGAGTAACACCCTGATTTGTGGTCATTTTCAGACTAGAGGATAGAGCAGACTGGAGCAAAACCTGTTTCACAGCCAATGATGCTATGGTATTTTTAATGTGACTTGTCAAAACATTAATTTGGAAGTCATTTTGCACCATGTGAATTTTACCTCAGCATTCTGGCCATGTTATTGTTGCCAGTGAATTCACAGTACTGTTCTCTGGTCATAACATTCAGGCAAATTAATGAAGTGCCTGAGAACATATCCCTCAGGACTCTTCCTCAGGCATTCTAATACTGAAATTGTGTTAACATTAAAAACAAAACAAGAACCTCTGTGCAATTTCAAAAATGCAGAAAGTTTACAGTTCTGCTTAATTTGATATTTCCTTTCCTTTAATCCCCAGTGTAGCTATGTGTCAGGCTGTGTATTTCAACTAGACTGCTTGCTTGCCTTTTGTGTCCACGCTGAGGAAGATCACAGAACATCATACCAGAAAATCTTGCATCCACAACATCATTAAACTTTATTTTATATAATTTTTCAAACAAAGATGTGACTATTGGCCTGGGAGAGCCTGTTCTCAAGTGTAAAGTTTAAGGTAATTCATCAGTAGGGAATTGTTAATCAAAGCAACTGACTGCAGAACTCACAAGAGGACTGATACTTCAGATGAAGCTAGTTTGAGAAACTGGAAAAAGTGATCAAAAAGAAATTATTCCATGATCCACAGGAAAATGTATTTGTCCTGGCAAAAAGATTCTGGAGATAATACTGAGACTGATGAAGCTCTTGGAAAAGATTCATTTAAGAACCTGGTTTATTTACACGATCATTATAGATGATGGTGTATGGTAAATGTCTGTCTGTAGATGGAACATATACCTTGCAGGTTTAACACTAGCAGCAAGGCCACTGATGGTCAATTTAATGATTAGCTTTGCATCAATACTCCAGTTTTAAAGTGAGCTCCTGTGTTTATTCATTGCATATTGGTTAGGCTCTCAAAGCACTGTTTTATTACTTACAGTTTAATCTTTGGAATACAATTTACATGGAATCTCAGATCCAAATGTAATATAAATAGCTCCAAAACAATGTGTCATTAGATTCTCAAACACGGTGTATGCTACATTCTCACAAGTTTGCTCAGTTTATACCTAACACAGACATATCAGTAGCAAAATTTTGAACAACCCAGAGCTCTTTCAGTACTCTTGACATGTTTGTTTTGCTACAAAGGGCCAAGTGGCCCTTGGCAAGTGGACCTAACTGTTGTTTGTCAGTCCCTCATAAATCCTTGCAACTCTCAGCTTCTCCTTCATCATTCACAGATGCACAAAATGTTAGGGGTTGGAAGGGACCTCCAGAGATTGAGTCCAACCACCCTGCCAAAGCAGATGCACCTAGGACAGGTTGCGCAGCAACTCATCCAGGTGTATTTTAAAGTCTCCAGATAAGAAGACTCCACAACCTCTCTGGACAGTCTGTTCCAGTGTTCTGTCACCCTCACTTGTCTGCTTGTGCTGAGGTGGAGTGTTTTGCCTTCTAGCTTGTATTATTAGGTCCTTGTCTTATCACTGGGCACCACCAAAAAGAGACTGGCACCCTCATCCTGACACCCACCCCTCAAATATTTATAGATGTTAAGATTCCCTCTCGGCCTTCTCTTCTCAAGACTAAACAGTCTCTGGTCTCTCTTCATAGGAGAGATGTTCCAGTCCTGCAATCATCCTTGTCACTCTCAGTTCAACTCTCTCCAGCAGATCCCTATCTCTCTTGAATTGGGGAGCCCAAACTGTACACAGTATTCCAGGTATGGTCTCACCAGGGCGGAGTAGAAGGGAAGGAGAAACCTTGTCTAGTCTTTTGTCTTCCATCTCCTTGTTTGAATTAATTATTTTTCTTATCATCCTTATTTAAATTGTCTTTCCTCTGATTTTTTTTCTTTCCATTCTTTTCCTATGGTGAGAACTACATCTTCTGCCACTTGCTAAATTTCAGAAAGGGAGATTTGAGGTCCTAAGATGTCTGATCATCAATGCGTATGGTGGAAGAACCAGAAACTGCTTGGAGAAAACAGCAAAATAGTTCAGTGACTGTTCTGATAGTTTGCCATGTTCATGACTGCTGTTGGGCATGAGAGGATGAATGCTGTGTGGAAGTCAAGAGAGTGAAAGCAGTGCTCTTGAAGACTTAAAACAATGATTGTGTCTTGGCCACAACACTGCAGCCACATACCCTCTATTGAAAGCTCAAAGAGACTGTCCAATGAGAATACACTGCCCAGGTGGGATTTCAGCTCTTGGGATTACAATCAGGAAAAGGAACATGCACCCTCCAGAGCTGATACAGTGTCCTTGTCCCTGGAGTCTGCAGTGAGATCCAACAAGGACATACTGACAGGCCAGTTCTTGTTTGTCCCTACTGCAGCCGAGAAAAGGAAATGATTTTCTGTATGTATTTCTAGGGGAGGGGAGGCTACTGATAACACTACAGCACTGGGTGCAGCAATGTGGAAAAGTGACACCTACCTCTGGTTTGATAGCATGGGCTGCTATGCTTCTGAGCTGTCACAGAAATCTTCCTGTAGCCACATCTTGCTAAGATAACACAGTTAGTTATGGTCTTACTCTATGGATCACTTAGCCCTCTTATAGTAAAGAGCACCTTTGTTTCTGGCATATTCATGTATGCAGGAGGGGTTACTTGTGAACCATATAGGTCTAGCCCTGAGGATGCACTAGAGCAGGAAACATGGGCAAAGAGGACTGATGGTCCATCATGAGGTTGAAAGAGCATTGTTGCTCCCTGAGTAGCATTTCAACCAAAAGCTGAAACCTGTGAGATAAACATGAAGACTTTTCATTTCTCCTTTCTCCTGACACTTTCTCCCTCAGCAAACAGCAGCATACTCTCATTACCCTATTCCCCCTAGAAGCAGAAGCAGCAAGCAAAATGGCATCTTTTCAGTAATTAAGACCTATGGAGCCAGTGACGAGCCCTCAGAAAAAGGGAAGGAAAATGCAAGTCTTCAAGTTCTGAAAAAAGAAATTAAAACCACCAGGTAAGACAGAGGGAAGGTGATGCTATTCTAAGTATGGTATGATCTCACCAGCCTGTACTTGGTTTCCCAAACCCAGAGCTTCTTTGCATTGTGGATCACAATAAAAGCCATTCCAGTTGAAAGGAGTACCAGGAAAAAAATCCACTTTGCTTCTGTTTTTCCTCGCAAGATGTCCACCAGAATAAGCATCTATCCATTTGAGATGATTTCTTCACAAGATTAATCTACTGTTCTCCCCATTATGGTATTTTCTAGTATACATTGTCATGCACACAGCTCAATCATCATGCTGTTACTTGGAAGCAATATGAATACCATTCATATATAGAAAGAATCTTGGTAACAAGTTTCTGTCCCCTGAAGCTCCCCTATTGCACTGAGCCACCTGCAATTGTGTTCAACAGCATTTGGATCAAATTAAATTTTAGTACTGAGGCCCAAAACAAACAACAAATCACTTGTTCCTGGTGACTACACAACAGCAGTGGTTTTTTTTCTGAGGATAGCAAACAATGGCTCTGAAGCATGCAAGATCATCTTAACTGCCTTTCAGTTAGTGTTGAAAGGGGTTGGGTTTTTTGTTTCAATTATAGGCAATGCTTCTGAAATTAATGTGGAATGGGAATTGTGAAGTGTTTCATGCCATCCTCTCCAGTGTGATGGGTCACTTAAACTGGGAACAGCAAGCTTCATATCCTGTTGTAGTCACACTCCTGTTACAGTAGGTGTCAGCAGTGAGCATACAGTCCGGTGACAGAAACAAGCAGAGAAGAGGGAATAAGATTTCAGTACTTTCTGCACTTTGTCTGTCACAAAATTCAACGCTTATGTGATGTGAAAGGGACAAGCAGGACACGGCACGTTTTTGCTGTTTTAGGTACCGTGATCTGGAAGAGAGAAAGGTTTGACCGAAATGTACAAAGGAACGCTCATCTGTGTAAACTTTCAAGTAGCACTTATACATAATGGAGTTATTGAAACAAAACAAAGCACTGCTATTTATAACCTCATGATAAATTACTTTATAAAAAGGATTCTAAAGCCTTGTGATTATTTAACACTTAAAATTCAGCTTCCCTGATGAATTTTTTACTTCTGGACAAACCTACCCCAGTATCAGATGTCTAAAATAATGCACTGTTAGAGGTGTGGCTGTTTAACATATTTCTGTACTCGTTCTAAATTTAGCTTTCTGAAATCTGTGTCCATTTAAATCAACTCTTTCAAACAATATGAGCAATATGGCTTTAACGTTTTGACAGTGATAGCATTATTATGTCTTAGTCTGCTTTTAAATGAATGACTCATACTGATCTTGCATCTTTGCTGGCTGATTACTTCCAATAAGATTGAAAGAGAAATATTTCACTCTCACACTGGTGTAACTGTCTCCTTGAAGAGTCATTGGGATATTTTGATGTATTTATTTCACAAGTGTAATACAGACATCTCTATTAATGTAAAAACGCTGACAAATAATTAAAGAGAAAAGGGTCCTTTAACACAGTTAAACTGGAAATGCAAGTTAAATGCAGAAATTAGTACATGGAGCAAACCTGTCATTGTAGTTGCCTCAGGAGTGAGATAGTTTGCAGCTGCCTTGAGATATAGATGTAGGTTGCAATCTACATCCTAATCTTCCTTCTTTACAGGGAGAAAGCATAGCCTGTCTTGCATCTATATTTGGTGCAGAGTGCATACTCTGCTGCGCTAACACACATCAGGAAGGAATTTCAAATGCTCCCAAGGAATTTGGTAACAAAAGTCCCGCTGGCTTTCCTTGCATGCATGGGCAAGGGAACATACTAATTTTGTGCAATAAACTGTTCTCTGCTACTGCTGATGGAGCCTGAGCAATGGACTAATGAACTATCTAATATCTCTTCATTCTCCTGACAGATTTGAAGATGCTGGGCCACCTTTTTGCCTGTTGACAAGCTTGCAGTTGGGCTGACTATTGTATGTGTCACTTGTGACCTGTTAAAACTGCTTCACTTTTGTATTTATCAGCATGGTCCATAGGCTGTGCAACATTTGTTTTGGACAAAACCCAGTGAGACAGAAATGTTGAGCTTCCCTGGAAGTGCTGATGGGGTAAGTCTACTCTCAGGAGGATTCTGAGGAAACTCAAGTGAAGATAAAGCCTCTTGCCTTTTCTTTCACAAGCTTAAGAGAATGTGCTGATCTCTTCATTTGGGATGTGAGAGAGACTATGTGGTCACTTTATGCTTCACTCTTATGCATTGTTTCCTGTTTTGCTTAATCTTTTCAACCTTTTCAACAGTTAAAATTTCATTGTTTATATTTTGCCTTTGTATTTACACTTGAGTAGGGATCAAGTAATTTTTTTTCTTTTGGTCTTTCCAGTAGTTGTCACTTAAAGGAAAGGCATAAATTCAGCTTTGATTTTTTTTTTTTTTTTTTTTTAATTGACTGTGACAGCAAAATGCACTTCAACTTGCAGAGAAAAATTATACCCAGTAATTAGTGTGTTTAGATTTTGGACATCTGCTCAGACAAGTTGGCTTAGAGGCAGATCTGTTAATCAGTCGGAGCTGCCAATGGCTTCAGAATTATCACAGAGACCTGTGCTACTCTTTCCCTCGTCCTTTCACTTTCCCCATGTTTCTTCTTCCTCCGTTCCTTTTGTGTATGAAACCTCCTCAAGTGTTTTTGCAAGTAAAGAATCTAAAGAAACATATTTTTACATGATGTTATGGTCAAGAAGAAAGTCATGTTCTTTCTGAAAACACTAACATTTTAATGCATTCTCAAAACAAGAAACATGCTTTGCTGCAGAGGGTTTTGAGTGGAGATTCCAACACCTCAGTTTTCTGTCCTGCCCATCTTGAGTCATGTGCTAAGATAACAAGATAAGAAGAAAACAAATCAAATGATCAGGTTACCACTGAGCTTGGTTTATTGTATTTATGTATATTTGAAATCAGGGCTATTGTAAACTCATCAGAGATTCATGTAGCGTGATACCCAGTAAGTAAAAATGTGCACATTTCCTACATGTCAGCATTCCTCTTTACCCCATATATAAGCCAGATTAAGAATGGGAAGTGAATATTTCAAAGTAACAGATGCTGGGGAAAAAAAAAATCTATATTTATATAACATTTAGAAGCTGGAGTTCTATATTTACAGGCTACATGAGCTTTCTTAAAATAACAGTGGAGGCTGAAGTAATATAACATGTGGTTGTAAGCCCTAGTAAAATTTGGTGGATCTCTTCTATCATTTAATAAATAGTAGGGATTTAGATACTATTTTGACAAGTACTGGGTACAAATAGCATATATACTTTGTGGAAGTGCTCTGAGAACCAAAAAGAGGGATATAGGTAAGAGAATACTCTGGAATGAGAGAGTGGGACATGAAAAATTAATGACCAGTGGCCTGAAATATATCAACTGTCATTGTATCACAGGTCTGTTTACTGTATGAGTTTTTTCACCTGTTGTTGTCCTTGGAAGCAAATAAAGAGTGATTTTACTTTTACCATTGCACCAAAATAGTAGTGTTACACTGTTAGCCAGTTTAATGATCTTCCAATACTTTGTTGGTTTTACAATTAGAACTGTTGTGTTTATTTATTTTATGGTACTTGTTCAGTGTGACAGAGATGAACCAGGATATTCTTGCTTTTGGTCTTTGCTTTGTGTGGTGACACTTTTTGAGTAGTTTCTGCGTCTCTTTGGGAGTGGCAATGAAGGAGCAAGAATGAAAACGTTTTTGTTAGGGTGATAAACAGGAAGAATGGGAAGATCTAAGATATAATGCTTCATTATACTTGTATGTTCTTAAATAAAATGTACCTGGGAACTATCAAACAATAATCCAGGGAACAGGGACCATGGTTCATTCTTACAATTTTTTGCTGAAGGAGAGTGGGGAGTGTCTTACCCACTCAGGCACTCTCTCTCAACTGTTTCCTAGCCCGTTACTGAGACTTCTGTGCCTTCTCTTTTCCAAGATGGCACAGCTCCCTATTTGGGGCCAACACTGTCCATGGCTATTTTAAGGTTGTCTTTTCTTAAGCTCATGGATTCTAAATTGACAGGGAAATTAATTCTACCCATGCTTCAGCTGTTACTTACCTGAAGTTATTCTCATTTACGCTGCCCAGCCCTTCATCTCCCTCTTGCAGGTAATAGCAACATTGCGTTTAGGATCAGGGAGAATGTGGCTGCCCTGCCTCAGGCGAAGGGGTTTGACGGCAGAAACTCCTCACTGTCATGAGGGAAGCAAGGCCCAGCTGGACCACCCTTTGCCTCAGGCGGTCTGGGAGTTATGGGAGGACACATTTCCCTCAGATTTGGCCTGTGTTTGAATCTTTTAGCCTTACTGGGGTCACTGCAGTAGCTCGTGCTATTGCTTGCTCTATTTCTGTGTTCTGAGAGGCTAGCTTGTGCCTGCCAACACTTGCCCTGCCTCAGTGGCCCTGAGCAAACAGAGAATGTCTGTAAGGGTCTCAGTTTTCTTCCGCTTTCTAGCTAACTTCATAGTGTGGTTCTCTGCAGGGAATATTTCTACTTAAGTGTTAAGAAAGAGATAATATTACGAGTAACTGTTCCCCACATGCACTTTTTGATATCTGGAAGGTTTCTCTGCTTCTTTCCTTTGTCCCCTGACTGCTGCTGGGATGGTTTTTATCATAATTATTTTTAGATTTTAGGAATGGCAAGACTTGGTTTGTATTTTAATCAGTTTGTCACCCTAGAAACTTGTTCAACCAGTGCAAAGAGGACTGTGTTTCAGAAGAAACACCTACTGCTCCTGCTCAACCCTCAACCTTGTGTGTGACCTCCATGGCTTCACAGTCTCTGTGACTCCGGGGGGGACTCACAAACTACTTATTTTCATTCTCTCATGCTGTCATTCCTGATGATATGTGAAGATGGTGCCTTCTCAAAACATAGGATGGTAGGAGCCAGGAAAAAGCATCAACCAGAGACTTGCAGAAGTCTGATATCAGCTGGGACTGCCAGAGGGAACTGATGTTTACATATCTTTTTCCAAGCCACATGAAGTCTATTAGTTTGAGGGATGCTTCATTCCCTTGTTCTCCTTCCCTCCCTTGCTGTGTTTGCCTTTTCTCCAGCTGTGAGACAGGGAAAGAAAAGGAGGGACCTGTTAGAAGAGGAAAACCATTACATTTACAAACCAGTCAAAATGACTTTGCATCTCTGAGGATGCACCCTGAAGGAGTGAACTTTGTATCTCCCAGAGGCATTTTCATAGTGCACTAATAGCTCCAGTGCTCTGAACAAAAAGCAACTTAACTCCAAGAAAGATGGCTCCTGTTCCAGTGCATAACTGTCAAAACTGTGATTAACACTCTTCTCTCACCACATGGGAGAAAAAAGTGCTTATAAGACATACTCCATGTTGAAAATGAAGCAAGTTTTATCATACTTACCTCTTCACATGCAGCTGTTACAGATATTACCTGACATTATTTACACTAGAGAGACTCGATCTTTTTTCTGTTTTCCTGAGGTTGTTTTCTTTGCTCATTTTTTCAGTTCTGTTGTTCCTTGTGGACAGCTGGTGAATGGTAGCTTCCTTTCGTAATTCTTGCTTTCTTTCACAGAGCATTAGCAAAGAAAAAATATTTCTCTTCTGACGCAGATAGTATACCAATTTATGGCTTCTAGTGGAATTTTTGTTTATTTCAGGTGGAGGAAGAGATGACAGGTTAAGTATAAAAGACTGAGAAAGTCATGCTTGTTAAATTTTGTTTCCCTAGATGCAGCTGAAATAGATCATGATGATCATGATTAGGCTGGATGTTAGGAAGAAGTTCTTCACAAAAAGAGCGATTCCCCATTGGAATGGGCTGCCTGGGGAGATGGTGGAGTCACCATCCCTGGAGGTGTTTAAGAAGAGGCTGGATGAGGCACTTGGTGCCATGGTTTAGTTAATTAGAAGGTGTTAGGTGGTAAGTTGGACTTGATTATCTTAGAGGTCTTTTCCAACCTGGTTAATTCTGTGATTCTGTAATCATGATCATCATCTTTTTCTTCTAAGCTTGTGCTATAAGTTGTTTGCTTTTTTTTTTTTTCCCCTTTTCCCCCTGATTCCTTTCTATCCTTATTGTGCCTGCTACTCATATATCTTCCTGTCTTGTGTGTTTAGCATAAGCCAAATAAATAAAATATCCATGCATTTGTTTTCAGATGTTCTGAATCACTTGACTCAACTACTGCCAAATTTTCTTGCAGTCAATTTCTTGAATGTGGTGTTTTCCCATTATTTCAATCTGTCAGCACTATGAAAAATGTTTTCTCATTTAACTGGAGTCAAAAAGAGCTCTTTTATCTCTACTAACCTAGTGAGGTGACACACTGGCCCAACTTGTGCTATGAAAAGTACACTTGAAATGTACTTTAAAGAGAACAAAAACTGAAGAAGACACACTTTGACGTGTACCAAAATTGTTTTGTAGCTCCTTTGACTAACAAGGTGTTAAGCTTTTTTTTTGTTTTTTTGTTTGTCACCTATAGGGTGAGTAATGCAGTTGCTTGTCTTCTCAGGTGTATTTGTTAAGTCCTGAATATTTAGCAAGTTTTATACAATGGACCTATCTTCTATCCAAACTAAATTAGGGTGTTCTTTGTTCTTTTCTGTTTCAGTTTTGAGGGTTTTTTTGACTTCTACATTCCAGTTTTTATGTGACCATTAAATTTCAAACATTTTGTTCTGCTGTACCTATTCAATCAATACCCACATGAGCCTCACAATGTCTACATAAAGAGGACCTCCATAGATGTTACAAGTTGTTTCAGAAAACCATTTGACATTTGTTCACTTGCTGATGACTTGAAGGTTCATTATTGTGTTTTGGCACAAGGGAGTGAAAAGTTGTTGTTTTGATTTGCAAAGCCCTTTTAGTTCAGCCCAAACATTTACAATGTGCTTCTGCATATCCTGCTGGAAACTGATTGTTTGAAGATGGCTATCAGATAAAGGTAATATTCTGCCAACAATTGGGAGCATGGAAAATGAACAAAGAATCCAAGACCATGACACACCTGTTCAATTTCTCTGTAACTACTCTAAGTTTCTTCCAGTCAAAACTATTTTGAAATTTGCTTTCAGATCTTGGTTTCAATGCAGGTGTGTCTATAATAGCTTACAATTAGTGAGTCTCATTTATATAAAAATGTATCTAAATGTTTCATATTTGTAAACAAATAGAAAGCAAGCAGATGCTCAGAGGAGAGCTATGTGTGTGATTTCTTAGGTGGAATTGTGTTTCTAGAATGACTGGCAAACATAAACACTAGTGTCACTTTCTCAGCTGTTCTCTGGAGGGAAACCTCGCAGCTGCTGCCTTGTTCTGTAGGTTACTTGTGGTATGCTCTGGGCTTCTGGCAATAGAGTTAATATGCCAAACCAATACTGTGATTTAAATGTGTCTGTTAATTTCCCTCCACTGAATAAAAAAATTAAGTGAGATTTAAACAATTATTAGTTAGGCCTTACTTATGCTAGTGTAGAATAAAGTGAAAGCTATAGAAATAATGTGTGATTAAACCAGAAAGCAAGTAAATTATCTTAATCTTAGGCAGGAATAAAATACTTCTAAAGAATTGACACACAGGACTTGCTTTCCTTGCCACTCTACTTTTAAATACTTTTGGATTAAAAATCCCCTCTCTGCTTTGATTCAGCACCTGACAAACACACATATTCATCCTGTTTAAATGCTTTGACTCAGTGGAAGAATTATGTTGAGCAAATATATTTAGTAAATAGTAAATGAGAAAATGCTTGTAGAATATGAAAATGTAGCTTGTATAGTTGCATGTTTTGAAACCTCAAAATACTGTTTTTGTCTTTATAATAAACTTTTTTTCTATCTGTTTTCGTTTGTGAATCTTTTCCTTTGATTAGCCAGTGTTAGGTGATGTTCATGGAAGAAGTCCTTTTCTCTTCAGATGGTAACAAACAAGGACAGCTTACTGCTACCAAACTAGGGGTGTGTCAAATCTCTCTCAAGAATGATAAACTCAATGGACTTGTCTATTTTTAACCTCCTGTTCTTTCCTTTTGGCAGACTAATCAGTGTTAGTTGAGCTGCTTCACTAAATGAATCCAGGCAACTCTGCTGCTCTCTGAAATGAACAGTGCATTTTGCACGAGCATTTCAATTCTGTTTTAATGTATGAAGTCCCATTTTGAATCACCATGTCTGAGGAACGAAGTTCAGAGCAGAAGCCTTCTACAACAACAGTCAGCTCGGTTGCTGTTCAGGCCGGGGATGCCAGTATTGTTATAGCTGTACTTAAGGTAAGGTAGCAACTGCTAGCATGTTTGTTCTTGGCTTTCTGCTACTCAGTGATTACTACTTTTTTTAATACTGCCCAATGTGCAAATGTGGCCAAAATATATAGGATCTTAGAATCAAGGAATTCCTTTTACCCTATTAAAAAAGAAATAAATATAGTGTGTCATGAAAATGTCTTAATAAGCATGATATTATCTTTAATTGTAGGTGGGGCTCCTCTGAAGTTACCTTTATATGCCACAATAATTTAAAATAATAGGTGATCTGCCAACTCCATACATGCAGATTCTGTCTATATTTTTCTTTTTCTTTTTAAAAGTATTTACTGGGGGGCAGAAAAGCCTAAACCTGATAATAGGTGGTTGTTTTTGAAAGCTGTGAATTCATATTCACATCTGTTCTAGTAGAAGCCTTTGTGTGTAGTTGTACTTATTAAGCACCTAAAGGGCTGTTCTGTTATGGCTTGCACAAAATCTGGTATGGAGACTAAACTGAATGTCTAGGTTCTCGGATGGAATTTGTTGGCAGTTTGATTCTTCATTCCCCAGGCAACATGAGAAGCACATTAGACTCAACCTCCAGGGTTTGTAATGTGGACTTCCACTGAATCACTGAATTAGAGTGATTATTCAGGATGGGGTTACCTCAGTTGTCCCAGTGAGAAGGTTCTCTCCCATCAGTTCTCACTTTTCCTGGAAGTCTCTGTCTGATGCTGCAGTGGACTAATTTTTGTTGCAATGGGTTCCCTGGTGTGCTGTGGCTACCATGCTAGCCTCAGTGACTTCACTGCTTCATTCCTTATCACCGTTGTCTCTGAGCTACACTTCTAAAACTGTAGCAGTTCTACAACACAAGGAAATAATTACCTATACTTTGGGTTGCTATCAAGCTTCCTTTCTTTGTGTATCCTTCAGGACAAAATGAGAGATTGCTGTTTGGGTTCCTATTCCAAAGACTATTAAGCGTTCTCCATTGCTAGTCATGCAGTCTCTCTCTCTATTCGATACACAGGTATGTTGACTCTGTGGTAGAAATAAGATTTGAGGTTATGGCTTTTGCATCTGCTGTAATATATTTGTACCTTCCACCCACCTGCCCGACCAAGTTTCCATATCCGTCTATGTAACCTTAGCTGAAAAGGGAGATGAATTGGAGAAAAGGTTTTAGCTCATTTTGATAACCTTGCTCTTCACAGGCAAACCCCAAATCACAGTAGCTATTGAATAAGGCTAGAGTCTGGAATTCTAACACCTGCTTTAATTGAAGTGGAATTTATATTGTATCCTCTGTGCATTCGTTCTGCAATTGAATACATGTTTATAGGTCCATGTCTGTCTTACAACCATGGAAAGTATGTGTGACCCGAGAGTTTGTGAGATAAAAGAAATAAAGGAAAGTTTGTGTTTTCTGAAGGCTGTAATTGTTTATTTATTACAGTGTGGAAAATGGGTGAAGCTTCAGCTGGCTGAATCAACACCAAATTTATTAGAAATTGGTAGCAATCAAAATGAGACCAAAAAACTACTGCAAGACCATGAATTTCTCCTAGCTAAACTTAAGGTAAGATATGATAATACCGCATAAAATTAAATCTAGCCATTATATTTCAGGTTGAACAGTTGACACAGCTGCCTGGGTCTCCTGTTGTGAAGTGATTGTTAGGTTAAACTCTCATGAAGAAAAAAATGTGTTCAGCTTTTGTCAGTGTAACAGGTCCGCACTGGAGGTATATACTCAGTGTTAGTTATTATGTTCTGACAACAGCAGTAAAGATATTTTTTTTTTCACTTTATAAATTGCTGTTAAGTCAACTGAAAAATTTCTATAGCCCTCAGTAGCTGCTAAATGTATTGAAGTGTCCTTCCTCCCCCCGCCCTTTTTTGATTCTCCAGTGTTGTGAAAAGTTTAATTAGTTTCTAACAGCTGTAAACAAAAAGCTCTTTGAAAGTCTGAATCTTTTAAAGCATGCACATTTTTATTAAGCATTAATCAATGCATTTATGCTAAGAATGATATTATAACATTAAAGATTACTTGCCTTGAGCTAGGAAGATTCCAGCTAAGTAGCAGTCCTGTAATCAGATTGTAGCATTCTTGAAAGAAGGTTATAATAGCAGTGTTACTGGGGCAAAATGTGACATACTTGTATTTTTAAAAAAATTTTTAAAAAAAATATTATTTTAAATAGGAATGTTTGACACTGAAAAGTGTCCAGAGGCACCTAAAAGAAATTTGGAGTTTGCGTTTTGATAGAGAAGACTGACTTTGCATCTGTAGACAAATTAATTACTCTAAAAGCTGGAGGATTTAACTCAGCAATTTATCTTAACATATTCCATCTATTTTATTTTTTTGAGATTACATACAACTCAAATCTGAAAGAGCAAACATGATCTGCATAAGATCAAGTGCATCTAATACTAGTGACAAAGTGCTTTCCTTGTTGTAAATTTTAAACACACAAGAGGTAATCTAATAGAGTGTATAGGGAATATAATCTAATACAGAGTGTAGTGTGGATTTTGAATAATACGAAGAGTAGCATCAAAAAACAAACCTACTCCAAAGGAGTAAAACATCCAAAAAACCAGAGAAGTTGGTTCTGCTATCTTTGCTTATGCAAGTGCCTCATTTTTATTGCCATTAGTGCTACACTCAGGCATTCTTGGAATAGGCTGCTGTATCTTGTTTGTACAATTCCAATTTAGCTGAGGTCTTACACACTGACAGAAGGAAGAACATAGGTTCTGGCTCATAATTGAGAAAAAAAAAAAAGTTTACAGAGTCAAACACACACTCCCTCCCCCCAATAATTACAATATTTAAAAGAAAAATGAAGGTTCAAATAACCTTTTACCATCAAGTCATGGCTAAGGGAAAGAAAATAATACACATATTGACTTAAGAAAGACCTTGTAGGTAGTGCTGAAAACCTGTAAGGACATGAACAAGGACAGTAAAAAAAAGTCCTTTCCACAAGTTCCAACTCAAAATTGTATTAAAGACAACAGGAGGAAAAAAGAAATAGAAAACTGTCACAGATGAAATCTCTAGGTGCATCCCCAAGCTGCTATTCTAGCTTAAAAAAAAACAAAACAAAAAAACCCCAACTAAAACTAATTTGGAGATTAGTTTCTTTTCATTAAAAAATAATTACTTAAATAGTGAAATAATGAAATAATCCAAAAGCATTTCATGCTCTCAGATGCTCACTCAAAAGACTGAATTTCTATTTCTACTGCTCTAGGTACATGGAACCTGAAGTTTGCTTTTCATTTAGCAGCATTTTCTTTGTTTCCTGCTCACAATAAATAATAAACCTATTACAAACATTTCAGTTAATATTGATGAAAATGCTAAAATTTTTCACTCCTATTTGGGAGACCTTGTGACTGATTGCTTAAACCAGATAACTGATCTTTCTACAAAAAGGTTATATTCAAAATGACCACTTTTCCCCCAAACAACTGAAGAGCTGCAATAATACAGGACTGAAGGTTCATAATTCATATTGACTGCATTTATCAGACACGACCCTTTCTGTCTTATAGTAAACTGTTAATACTTATTAGTAATTATTCAGCTCTAAGTTGCTAAACCCGTTAATTAAAGGTTTTTACAAGAATTCTTCTTAGTCTTTGAAGTATTGATTACAGTAACTTTTTCAACTTGGCATTTGTTACTGACATGCATTAGTTATGTAAGAGTGGATACAGAGGTAGTAATATTTCACTTTCCTACACTTATGGACATAAAGTTTTAATTCCTTATGAAAGCATAAAAAAAGCATTTGAAATGTGGACAGAGGAAGATTTAAAATAGATGACATCTGTAGGTGTGAGATGGTCCTTGTTTTGCTCGCGTCTACTACAGGTAATTCTATTTTACTCTTAGTGAACAACGTTATTTTCAAAATTTTAACAATTATTATACAAATACATGAACATTCTTCCAGCTGTGGTCTTATCCAGTGCAATTTTAAACTCTTCCTTATCAATTACAAGTGGTTTTCATTGACTGTACTGTTCCAGCTGATTCTATCAATAGTAGTTAATGGCAGCTTATAACGTATTTACTTTGGCTTTTAATTAGATTTAATATTTGGAATGCATTCTAATAGTCTAAAAGGGAGTAAAGATGAAGTTAAGGACTTGTGGTCACATAAAAGCTTGTTCCAGGCAACACTGTGATACTTTATCTCCGGTTTATGTATCTTTTGAAAACTGTGGCAATGTTAGTATGGCATCAGAAATACCTTGTTAGAAGAGTATATTCATTAAAACAAAGGATTCCATAAAGTAAACTATGAATATCCAGGAAAAAAACCCAAACAAACCCTTTCAAAATAGTTACTGTATTTATTGCACCAAATGTTACATTGATGATCTGAATTGCTTCAATGGTTAATTTACATGAATATGAAAATCTACTAAACACCAAATTCATTTGACTTTCTCAGTCTAAGACTTTTTGAAGATTAGAAAGTTATGTTATAGCAAGAGGAGTACATTTTTCCTGTGGTTCATTAAAAATAAGGGAAGACGAAGTCACTTTTTTTTTTTTTTTTTTTTTTTTTTTAAATGTTAGAGCTAGGAATGATCTACAACTGGGAAATATTATAATTAAGGATCCCTTAGATCCTCAGAAATTTTTTATATTGTGAAAATTTTCAACCATTTGAATTTAAAGTACAAATGAGGAGGTTTTGAACCATTTTGCTATTTCTCTTTAATGGGTGCATTAAAAGGGGGGATGGAGTGGGAAGCAAAATAAATGATGTCTCCTGACAAATATTGACTATACATATGCTTAACTTTGCTGATTACCTCCAACACAATTCAAAGTTAAGCATTTGTCCAATACAGGTAAAAAATTCTGAACCAGCAATAGTTTGAATGTGAAACTAATCCTACTTTATAATTAATAGTAAGTCTTTGGAATCAGTGTTGAAGAACCTATATACTTTTAGAAGATAATTTATGAAAAAGCTGACTGTGCTGACATTATCCCATGTTATTTTGCAGACTTATGCTGATCTCTATCATCCTTTTACTTTTAAGCTCCATTATTCTCATCCCAGTATATGTATTGTAAGATTCAATCAAAATGTTCAGACCGAATTACTTCATCAACTTAATACATTGAGGATTCATAGGTGCAAATCTGAGATGGTAACCAGTGATCAGCTTATAGTACTTCTCATGCTAGAGGAAAAGGAATTTAATCCAGCTCACTATTCCAGGGAATTGGTTTTGACTTGGCAACATTAACAGACGTTTAAAAAAGGCTAAACAATCATTTTGGTACTCAGTAAGTCAAACGGAACTTCAAAGGATAATAGTAACAGACCTGTCGAATGAGAAATCAGAAATTTTTAGAACAGTTCTTTGCTGCTTTTAATTTTCAGAATTATTGTGGTAAAAACTGGTGTGTGCACTTATAGGACATTAGGGAAAAAATTCCAAAATTGTTTCCTTAGATATTGTACTCATTGCTGATTTAAATTTGTTCCATTGAGTTTGGAAATTTGGAACACCATACTATTTTAATAAAAGGCAGAGTACAACTTTTGAAAAGGGCTGCATTCCAAATATTTATGGGTTAGGAAAGAGACCCTTCGGTTGTCAGCTACTATGTTCTGATTCTAAGATAATATATTCTAAGAAAATATATTCTATTTCCATTTTGCTAAATTAGATCATATCAGTTGGAAGTTTCTGTGATTTCAAGTATTCTCCCCAGAATATGTCTCATCCTTGTTTAGATGACCTTCAGCATGTTTATGTGTTCTGGAAATATATTTATATGTATGTGTATGTTTTGGTATCTCATTCTTTAAAAAGAAAACTAAAATTAAGAAGAATCAAACCCAGAAAACTTCAGAGGCAAAGCTTCCACAAGGTAAAATTATAATAGTTGCATCATGGCTACACTTTGCCTTTCTTCTGTTCTTCATAATGAAGTTGGTTCTGGAGACAACATATACTGTATTAGTTTGAATCTCCCAATATTCATGCTTTCTAAATTTTATATATATATATCTATCTATAGATATATGCACACACACACACAAAAAAAAAACCCAACTCTGTGTGTGCAGCCAGGGTTTTGGTTATGACTGTCAAAATCCCCATGAAGACAAACAGTGGCATTCTTGTTTCGTTTCCAAAGTTCTGGTTTTTATCATGAAACAAACAGTGGAAGGAACACTACAAAATAGAAAACCATCTAGCCTACAAACTTCAGTTTAAAACAAACTCTGCTATTAATTTGGATCATGAACCTGAAGATTGCTGCTAATAATTTTATTTACTTCAATTTACATGACACAAATTGTAAAATAGTAATTTATATGCTAATATCCAAGAAAAACAAATTAGAAAATTAAGTTTTTACAAAAAGTAATAATGTAATATGGTTTTTTTTTTTTCCCATTGCATACATTTTAAATAAGTCTTTCAGTTATTTCAAGTAAAAATATTTTCTTAATGCTTATTTTTCAGTAATTATGGAAGAAACTATTTGTTAATATCTTCTGAATTATTTAAAATTGATTATTGAGGTGCCCAATAGCATAATTAGCAGCAAAGTTCAGCTACATATCCATCATAAAGCACCATTTTTGCAAGTGATTTGGGAAGGAACCCAACTAAACAAAAAAAACCAAACCCATAAGATCTATTAAATATTTTTTCAGCGTTAGTTCAGCTTATTCACTAGTTTTGATATTTGTACAAACAAAATTACCACTGAAATAGTATTTATATCAAAATAGTTTTATGGGTAATTTCTGAGCTTCAAGTTAATAACTATGTTGTATAATTTCAGCACTACTTATAAACAGAGATTAATTTTAGCAGCATTTCATGAGGAGGACAGTTGACACCTGAAAATTCCAAGTTACAATATTCCCTGTAAGAATCTGTAGCTGGACCTTTGTACTATGTAAATTAAGAGCTAAAGTGTAAAAATTGGCACAAAACAATATTAGAAATAAATATGGGGAAAGGAGGAGGAAACCACAGAACAGAATCAGAGTTTAAAGATAAACTAAATATAATACCGTAATTCTGAGAGAATTGTGCAGTTTAGTCAGCCATGCATATGAGCCCACTCAAAACAGTTTGACAAGACCTACCTGTTTTTCAGGAAAAACCAAGAACAGACAGTACCCTTCCTATTGAAGATTATACTGAAATAGTATGTGGAGATCATATGCACAATACTTCAGTGCAACTTTTTGCAGCTCTGCATAATATTTACCAAGATTTAGAAATATTGTGAATAATTCATGCCATGATTCTTGTAGTAGAAAGTCTTTCTCTCTGTCTCTCTCTCTTTTTTTTTCTCCTGAAACTCATCTTAGCTACAGAAAATTTTACAGATAATCCTGTTGAAATGTAAGGTAATGTAATTCTGTAGCAGCAGAGATGCACAAATACCTCAGCATGTTTGAAAGCAACTGAAAATGCCTACTAACAACACCTTAAGTTAGTAGTTTAAAAAATAAATAAATTAAGAGTCACTTATCCTTTCACATTATTAAAAACCTTTGGGGTTAATAAGCTGTGATGAAGTACTTTAAGAAACATTAAGCTACCTTGGGGTATCGATACCTTGGGTTGGAGCACTGCTGAACTGACCTTGAATGAAATGTGTAGGGAGCATAGAAACAGAGAACAAATGGCTTTTTCAGTAATAACCTTCTTTGAGGCCTTGTAGTCTATACACTCCACACTGCTTTGTTGCTGTCCTCATTTGGCAAGTGAGTGCTTCAAGAAACAATCTCATGGTTTACCCTCTTTGCTAGAGCCATGTGTGGCAAGTTTGAAATAAATTGGGGTAGTCAGGAAGTCCAGTTCTCTGCAAGCCTCTTGAAATGGCTGGAAAGTGAGGCAACAAGAATCTGGCCCGTGGTATCAGTTGAAACTGCTGGGGTTTTATATGACTTGCTGGTTGAGGCTAGATAACTGCCCAGAGAAGTACCCACATGAATTTCCCATCTTCTCACTAAAGTTTAGAACAATCCAAATACTGAAAATTTTAACACTGCATAAAAGCGATTTGACATTTAGTACTTGAACTCTGACATGAACTCCCACTTCCTAATAAAGATCACACAACTGAATCAGAACCAAAGAACCACATTGAGGTAATTTGCGCTAGGACACAGTGCTAAATTTTAACTCTATTTGAAAACAAACTGTATGACATAGTGAGTGTTTTCTAATGTTGGGTGATAAATGACAAAAAATGGAGAATGACTCAGTTTGGACATGAAACCACCTTTGTCATTTTCCTTTTGTAGTCTTCATATGCCCTCATTTATCTTGCAGTTAAGCTATTGGGGGAGGTGGGGGGGGAACACCGAAAGTAAAACAAACAAATGAAAACCAACCAACTAACCAACCAAAAAAAAACCAAAACCCAAACCCACAACAAAAAACCCCAAACCAACAACAACCAAAAAACGCCACCTCCCCCCCCCCCCAAAAAAAAAAAAAATCACCAAAAAAACCCACAACACCATAAACTTTAATTATTTTCAATTTTTATAGCTTTCTAAAATTCCTATCTTATCTCCTGGTTCATGATTCTTCTAGAATGTTATTTTCCTAATCATAAAATACTGTTAGAGTTGAATTTGGGGTTTGGGTGCCATCATTTTGAATATGATGCTAGGAAATAGTAAGACATTTTTCTGTGCCCTGCAGACAAGCAGAGTTATAGATATTCCATGTTATGTTATCATATGTAGTTAAAAAATACTGAATATTTTGTTGGAGCCAGACAAAGAACAAAGCAGTGTGATATGGAAAGTTAGTAATAAATTCCTCTTTTATGTGTCTGAACAGATAGCTGAATTGCCCTTGACTGTATCTTCATGGTATCAAAAACATTGCTTTGCGCTGTCTGAACAGTCTGGCTGTGTTTTCAAAATAGATTTTGAAAATCAATATCTATATGTGTTTTGAAGGAGTGCAAATGTCATATCCTGCCTTTATATTTCCTGTGAAATGTAATGAATGATAGCAGGAACAGCTGGCATCAGCTGGAAGACTGAAATATATTTATTGAACATATAGACTATTTGAGGAGTGGTGCACCATAGTTATGTGTGCTCATTTACCTATTAGCAAATGGCTTCAATTAAAGCAATTGCTCATTAATATTCCTTGTACAAAAGCTTAGAAACAGTGACATAACCGGTAAGATGAGAACAAAAGCACGAGACTAACAATTTTAGGCACAATAGAAATGTGTGACTGCAACTTCAACGCAGGTTTGCCTTTGGTGTGCTTGATCTACTTTTATAGCGAAAACCCAGAGTATCTGAAGTTGACCAACGAGTAGAAAATAGAGGACGGGGCATGAGAAAATGGGTAAAGCAGCCCTACAGATAAAGTAACTTCTTCCTGTTAGTATTGTGTTAAGCACTGGAGATTTCAAGACCTTACCTAAAATGCAGTGTCCTTAACAAGTGGACAGTGCAGAGAAAGAGGTGCCCTATTATGCCATCATCACGAATGTATGTTACTTCTGATGGCAATTCCTAGAGGGAAAAAAAGCTCTCAAACCTTAATTTTCTGTAAATTGTAAATGGTTTTCTAAGAGATGTGGGAATATTATACATTGCTCTTTGTTAATTTCCCAATTCCTTGATAAATAATAGGAAAAATGGGCCCAGAAAGTGGTGGTGAATAGTGCCACATGCAATTGGCAGCCAGTCACTACTGGTGTCCTCCAGGGGATGAGTGCAGGGCCTGATCCTGTTCAATATCTTTACTGATGATCTGGNCAGGGCACTTAGTGCCATGGTCTAGTTGATTGGGTAGGGCTGGGTGATAGGTTGGACTGGATGATCTTGGAGATCTCTTCCAACCTGGTTGATTCTATGAAAATAATCCCTTTTTGCCATTTTTATCTGAAAACAATGACTGCTAGCATATAAAATCTCCAAATTTATTTTCTAGCCATCACTTAGCCATAAAGTGAGATTTTTATTCACAGCAAAATGATTTTGACTGCACACTTAGAATTCTGATGTCATTTTATTGAGCATCTATTTCATGTGTCTCGTAACTTCATTCTTCACTAAAAGCCAATATTGCTTACAGGATTTTTTTCTCCAATACAAAGACGTAGTCTTCTTTTGCTGAACTTCTGCCATTTCTAAGAAGTGTTGTGACTAGGAAACTCAACAAATAAAGGAAAGGTGGACATAATAAATGGAGCCATGACAACAGAATTTTCCACATGTTTATTTTTTAGGTTACAGAACTCAATTTTTCAAATGAAGTCAAACATGTGCTAAAAGTAAATGCTTGGCATAAAGAAGTTTGAAAATAATTTTGCATAGAAAATGTTAGCTATATTTAGTAAGCACTTTAAAATATGATTACATTAGCTTCATCCTGCCCTGCCATCACTGGGTGATAAAGTTAAGTCCTCACATGTTTCATCCACTCATCTTCTGTCATTACATTTCTTTGATTCTACACATTGATCTTAAAACTCCTACAAGACTGCCACAAGATGTGGTTGTGGTTTTTTTGGGTTTTGTTTGTTTGTTTGTTTTTCTCTCTAGGTGATAGGGAATAAAAGAAATATCCTTTAGATCTGTTAGTCAAGATTCATCCAACACAGGTAGCACTTGTCCAGGTTTTAAGTCAGCTGGCAGCTGAGTTCTGCCAGTCCTGTTACAACAGAGGGTTTTCTCCTATCACCCCCCAATAAAGCCAAAATGTCAACTGAGATAAGAATAATGTACTACTCATTTGCAGGGATGTCAAATTACACAAACGGAAAATAAAATGAAATAAAACAAAAAAAATAGGAGTAAACCTCCCTGGATACACAGCAGATGAAACAAAACAAAACCAAAAGGGGTAAAACCCAGCCTGGGAACTGGGGAAAAAACACAAAAACACAAATAGGAAACTTTATAAGCTATAGAATATATTACAAGTTCCATAAACCCCAGCCCAACCCCTTTCCTGTCATATGGTGAGCATGGTATGAGCATGTGGTGATCTAGAATATGCAGCCCAGTTTGTTCTATTGCTTTGTGCCACTGGGGGCCATGATTGGGGTAGCTCTGTCCTATTCCCTGTCTCTCATAGTAGGGCCAGTCTTTTTTGGAAGCTGAACAACGAAACAAGGTTTTGTTGGCTCTGAAGAGTTTGTACATGTTTAGGAAAATCCATTATTACATGGTCAGCATAATTTTTATATACTTTCACAATATAAAAAATAATTGAGAAATAATGATGTTAACCAATAAAAGAAAAACCAAGAAAGCATTGAAAGAACTGTGTTAATGATTGCAGTGAAAGATAGATTTTTTTTTTAATTGAGAATTGTAATGAGCTTGGCTCATTAACTTACCACCAATTGTTTTCATAGTTGCCTGTCTGTGAAGTTAAAACAATCTCATTTTTTTTTTTCTGAAAAAAAAAAAAATTTGTCCTGTGTTTGGCTAGGATAGAGTAAATTATACAGAGTCACAGATTGCATTGGGTTGGAAGGGACCCTCAAAGATCATCTCATCCAACCTCCCTGCAGTGGAACAGGGACACCTTCAAGCAGATCAGGACACCCAGGGCCTCATTGAGTCTGATCTTGAGTATTTCCAGGGACAGAGTCTCAGTCACATCCCTGGGCGACCTGTCCCAGTATTTTACCACTCTCATTGTAAACAACTTCCTCCTTGTGTCCAACCCAAATCTACTCTGCTTCAGTTTAAAGCCATTGCTCCTTGTCCTATCACTACAAGCCTTTCTAAACAGTCCTTCCCTAGCCTTCTTGCAGTCCCCTTCAAATACTGGAATGTAGCTATAAGGTCTCCCCAGAGCCTTCTGTTTTCCAGGCTGGACAGGCTAACTTCTCCACGAGTAGTTAAGAGGGGCCAGATGAACCAACCAATGGACTCTTCCATAGCATAAATGTCATGCCTGCTATATAAAGAGGCAGTGGCTGGTCTGAGCAACCTCAGTGGTTCTCTGGTGCAGGACCTCAGTGTGTGTGGGCAGGTGCATCATATTTTATATTACTTGTGTTTATATATATAACTTCTTTACTGTTGATATTCCAGTTGTTCATTTGTTCTTTGTGTTGCTCTATTAAACTCTCATCTCAACCAGCAGGGTTTTACATTTCGCTTTCAATTTCTCCTTCCCATCTTACTGAAGGGTGAGATGGGGGCAGTTGTATGAGAGGCCGTGTGAGGCTCAGTTTTGCTTGGGCTTAAACCACAACAGAGTTCTGTGGTTTATTAATACTGTTCTTACAGTACTGCTTTTTAGAGAGCATTTATGAGCCTCTTCAGTTCAAGTTGACCTCTTCATGTAGTATACAAGGCCTAGGGAGGACTGGAGTGTATGAACAACAAAGTTTTCTACAATTTTCCTCTTTTCTGTTAAATCTGTCAGGAGAATTTGAACTTTTCCAGTTCTTTAGCCTTTATGAGTTATCATAAACTTTAATTTGCATCATGTAGATTTATTTTCTCATTATGCATTAATGACACTTTAATAATCCATGCTCATAAAAAAAAATAACAAAACATGGGAGAAAAAAGGACATGGTAACCAATTTTTTTGACACACTGAAGAATTTTAACAAAAGCTGGAAATAGCTCATGGTGAGATTAGTAAAGTGAATTAAATACATTAAAACTATGATCTTAACAATAGAATATTATTTTTTGGTGGCCAGGTTGAACAGTGTAGTGAGCTGAACTTGAAACAGAAGAAATTAGATACTGTTCTGCAGAATATATGCATATGCTCAAGACACTCTTGTCTGAATTGCATTGAGGTCATCAGAGACTTGAATAAGTTACCTTACGAAATTTAAAAACTTGCAGTGCCAGGTAATATAATACTATGGTATATGAAAGCAGATCCAAAACATCTGTAGTGCTGACCTCCAGGAACATCTGAGTTTAAGGAGATGTAAACACATTAAAATCTAAATATTAGACAGAGAATGATTCTCTTAACACTTATTTTTTATAACAATGCTGCCTCTTAAGTGCAAATGATATTGAGAAGCTTGTTGTGAAACATGCAGGAACAGCTACACCTATCACTCAGAATTGGAAATAAAGCCAGCGTAGGAGAGTAGTGTGTAGTTTATCAGACTCACTGAACAAGTATCCTGACACTAGTGTCAGCACAGTATTTTGTATTTTGTTTGCAAATGGGGTTTGTATTTGTTTTTGTGTTTTGTTTTTTTTTTTCCAGGCTTTGGAAGATGAGGTATGGGGCCTGTTGCATGAAGCAGACAAGGCTGCAGAAGAGAACAAAGAAAAGAGTCATGTTTATGATGCCATGGCAGAGACCCTTGGTGATGCATGGGATGCCCTCATCATTATGTTAGAAAAGAGACAGGCACTTCTAGAACTTACTGCAGTGTTCTTTGAAAATGCTCTAGAGGTCTGTATTTAAATCAAGGGACTTAATCTGAAACCTCTCACATCTCAGAGCTATTCTGTCTACTGTAGTTTTACTCTGTTGTCTCTGTTCATCAGGTTCCTAAAGTGTGAAGCAATTAAGAAAATATAATTCTCTATATACATCCTTCCTTTTACACCTCCTGGATAGCTCGGGATGAAGCTGAGCAAAAAAAAAAAAAAGCCAACATGTCAACTTTAAGAAATATTTTAGTCACGATGTCTTCAAAATTTGTAGTTGACAGAAAATGACAGTGAAAAATGGAACTGGACCAAAACCTAAAATATATAATTCAGTGGCTATAGGCATTCTTCCGAATACCTTTCACTTCTTATGATTCAAATTACTTGTCATTGAAAGAACTAATTCCTCAGGTGCATTTATTAATGCTTGCTAAAATACCCATACAGCTACTGTAATTATGCAAACTAAGCAGTAGTCTACCTTGGCAGTCCTTTACTGGAGACTTCCATATCCAGATGAGCCCAGAGACAGATTTCAGAGTATTCTGTTCTCCTTTACCAATTTCTTCCTATCTCTTATCTTAATTCACTAATATTCACTGATACAGGAGGAGCTAAAGCAGAGATAAATTCCATGCCCTGCAGCTATGTGCTCTACTCTTTGTAGTCTCACATTCAATTCTCCCCAGGTCCCCTGTCTCTGAAGAGTTCTGTAATTCTCCTTGAGAATTTGTTTCTACAGTAGCCCAGAGCCACATATAAATTACAGAACCAGCTCTTCTACTGCTGACTGTCCTAAGGTAGCATCAACAGTCTACTAATTACCGTGTCCTGGAGATGTGTATTATACAAAGAAATTGGTAGATTTGGTGTAAGTATCATGGTGATAAATTCCGTATTACACCAAAGATTGACCTAATGAAGGTCAAATCTTTAAAGCATTAGCTGAATTGCCCCTGCAACAAGGCTTCTAACTTTAGAACAAAAAGCAGCAGCTGGAATACAGCACAGATCACTCCCATTATATGGTGAAGGGAAGAAGAAATGCAATATCATTTTAGATAGAAGTTGCAGAAACTTCTTATGGAAAAGCTTTTCTGCAAATGACAACCTGTTATTATGGAAATTGTTGCTGTGATAAAATACTAAATGTATCTCAAGAATAATCCAGTGAAAATCAGAACTAAAATCTGAAATGCTGAAGAAGCAGAGTGCTTGTTTTTCAACTTCCTTCATTTCACTACAGGTTTCAATGTCTTTGCTTATGCTGAAACACAAGTTTAAACTCTGGCTTCATTCTTGAGATGAAGCACTAAGATTGGTAAAGACTAGCTGAGATGCAGAATATAGCACTCTCTAAGCTACTCATACTTGGAATTGCACCTGCAAGGTGGAAAGCAAATAAAGGATTCCAGTCTTATTTTAACAAAGCAGATTATCAAATCTGTTCCAGATCTTCCTCAAAGAGAATGTTCCAATATTTAAAAATACAGAATCCCTGGGAAAGTAAGCTGTAAAGGAGCATCTTAATTTCAGTCTTCCTTATGGAGATGCTACTTCCCCACTATAATTAGTTACTGTGTTTACCATAGTATTAGTTTGCTTAAATTTGCTATTCAGCCTGGTCTTGCCTTTAAATGTTTGGGATTCCTGTCATTCTCCTCCCCATTGCTTTAACATTAGAAAGAAGTTCTGGGAAGCAGGCCTGGGGTAAAGACTTCATTCATGTTAAGCGATTTTGTTGAAGGCTTTGAAATTGACAGACTCTTCTATAAGAACTTATTTTCAGTAGGTCTGAAGGCTACATAGGAAAGATATTTCATAAAATGATGAACTGAAATTATGGATTATGTCAATCAATGAGAATCTTAAAAAATCCCAAGAAGATACATAGAGGCCTGTCCATGTTTATCCCATATTCAGGGTTAAACATACTCAGGTCAGTAGCTCTATCACCTGTTGACTCCTCCCCAGCAGAGGAGGAGAAATGAGAAAATGCAAGGAAACACGAGAGCTGAAGTGAAAATGGATTTAATGAAACAACAAAAATTATACCAATGTCAATAAAAGGATGCAAATTTATACTCAGGGCAGCAAAGGTACAGCAGTCACAACAAACAGAAAGACTGTTCTTGATAGCAGAAGGCAGGAAAAGGGTCAAGAAAAGCCCAAGCAGGAAAATCCTCTCTTTTTGGCAAACTTTCCCCTTTATCCTGAGTGCGAGGTTTATGGTTTGGAATACACCTGTGAGCCAGCTGAGTCAGCTGTCCTGGCTAACTCAAAGCTACTAATGGCCTTAAGCCCACAGCATACCTGTGATTCCATCCCAGCAAAATCAGGACAAGGCCATGAAGCATCTCTATCTAGTAGACATGAAAAATGCCTTTTAAAAAGAATTTACACGTTTTCACAAACCTTACCTGTAATATAGTGTCCTGGTTTTAACTCATCTGGCAGCTGAGTCCCAGCAGTCCAGCTAGAACAGAGGGTTTGTTTTCTTGCTTGTGTCTCCCAGTGTCTGGTTGAGCAAGGAGGAAAGGAGCTAGGAAATCTGAAGTGTCAGTCGAGATAAGAACAATTTACTACTCTATTGCAGGGATATCAGATTACACAAAGGGAAAACAAATAAACAAACAGAAGAAAACGTCCCAGGGTACACAGCAGACCAAACGACAAAAACCTGCTGCCACTGTGCACAAACCAAAACTAGAACAAAAAAGAATAACCCTCAGGCCAGAAACTGTGGAAAAACCACAAACAACTCAGAACGTGAGACTTTATGAACTACAGAAGTCCCTTAAATTTTGGCCAACCGCTTTCCTGTCTTGCAGTGAGCATGATATGAACATGGTGTAGAATATATTATCCAGCTCGCTCTGTTGTTCTGTGCCAAAAGGTAGGGGCAGCCCCATCCACCCCATCCCTCCCAGTAGGGCAAATCAGCTTAAAACAATACATACAAAGATTGTGGTCTATGTTTGCAAAAGAAAATTATACCATGCCTCTTCCCATCATTTATTTTCCTTCTGCAGTTTGCCATTAAAATTGACCAAGTTGAAGATTTCCTGAAAAATTCCCAAGCGTTTGATAACATTGACTCTTTGAGAGAACTCCTTCTGCAACAAGAGCATCATACAAAAGGTACAAACACTATTCCACTCCTGATGTTATGCTTCTGTGTGATGATTCCTCGAAGGTCAATTCTACTCTTTCTCTGTTTTTGTTTTTTTTTTTTTGTTTTGTTTTAAATACAAAGTAAAATCTTAGGGCAAATACAAAATGTTGTATTTGGGGAAAAATATAACAGTGAAATAACTCTATATCAGGCTTCCCAACAGTTATGATACTGGTTTTGGGTTCTCTCTCTTATGGTTCCACCTCTGTTGCTTCAAAACAGCAGGTAAGCTTGTATTCTGATTTCAAGGCAGTCCAGGTCAAGTGAGCTGCTAAGACATGAAGATGAGTTTCAGTGTTGATTGGCAAAGCAAGTTCTAAAACTCCTGTTCCTTGGGGAAATTCATCAAAGTTATAGCTATCAATGAAGTAGCATTTTCCTATGGAAAACCTTTTATTAAAAAAAATCTACGATTGGGTCTAGTAAAAATCCTAAAATCTACTAAAAGTCCTAAAGTTTCTTTAGGGTGGCAAAGGGAGAAGTCTGCTTTCTGCTTTTCTTTGCCTTGGGATGGGGTTTGAAGAAGTGATGAAGTAAGGGTAGGAGCTCTCAATTAGAGATGGTTACTAGCCAGCTTTAGAATCTGTTTGCCTACAGTGGTTCCCTGCGTTTTGGTTCTGCATTTGAATAATGGGACTGTGTTTCACTTCCCCATCGAGTTGTACTATCTGCTCCAAGAGGTTCTGTAGCTAGAACTGTGATGCTCTTGGAAAAGAGGTGTTCTCTCCCCTTCCACCATAATTTCCTATGCCTAGAAAAGTTCTTCAATGTGATTCTTTTTGTTTGTTCAGATTTTCAAGTTAAACATCTTCTACCACGTTGTGATACTCTCATTTCAAAACATGCAAAAAAAAAAAAATTCTCAATCTCATTGTGTCACTACTTCAGACACCTTTGTTATTTCATATGGGTTTGCATTTTTTCGTAAGGCTGTGTTATATATACCATTACAGGTACATATACCTTTGTGGGTTCCTATAACAGCTGTCCAAACTCAACTATGTCAGGGTATAAGCCTTCTAGAATAAATGTCTATAACCAGTTCACACACTGTGGATGCATGCAAATAGATGGGTAGTTTTAAAAATACCTGAGCAGTATTTGAAATACACTACTGGAATTATAAATCACGAAATTATTTTTTTTTCTTCTGAAATTCTCATAGAGCTTCTGGAAAAGTCACTTGCACTATTAAACAAAAGCCAAGAGCTAACTGAATTCATAGAAGAATTCAAATATGAGGGGCCAAATGTAATTCCAGAGCTGATCCAGGGAGCCCGCAGCAGCTGCTTGAAGATTGACAATCTCCTTGAAATGCTCCAAGACAGGAGACGGCAACTGGACAGATTTCTTAAACATCAGCGCCAAGGGCTGGAGCAGGCTCTGCAAATTTATTTGTGGCATGAACAAGAGAACCAGGTAAGACATGTAATATTAAGTGGAGTCAGAGTTAAAAACATCAAACATCTAGTGGTTGGTTTATGGTAGAGACTGTTACAGAAGCAGAGCTTAAATATCTTTATTAGGCCAGGATCCCTGGGCCACTTCTGTTTTGAGATCCTAACTTTTGAATATTTGGTTTTGTAACTCTAACATCCTCATAATTTATTTTAATATGGCTTTAATGTCTTCAAAAGCACTGTTTCCATTTTGTGGATCCTTCCTGTAAGTTGTTAAATGCCATGCTGCAAACCAAACGAGTTTCCCACCAAATGGAATTTCTAGCACAATCCAACCTCTAGCCACACGAGTGAGGACAGTTATTGTTCACAGCAGTTAAAACTGCAGCAGGCTGTTTCTGGACTGGTCAGTTCCACAGAACACACAATAGAGTTAGCCACCTGGTGAGTCTGAAAAAAAGGAGTATTTTGTTCATGGAGTCAAACTGAAATTCTTTAGGGTACTATAGTGAGTGCAGACTTTCCCACACCTGCCACTTGTTTCTTCCAGCTTAGCTCCCATCTCTTACTTAATTTCTCAAATACTGCTTGGTTTTGTATCTTCTTTTCACCACTTGAATACATTTAAATCTTACACTTTTCCTTCCTGTTTCCACTTCTACCACTTTTTTTATTCATTTCCCAGGATTCAGATCAATTAACTTTTCTCTTTTTGTGCTCCACATTACCAGAGAAGTTTTTGCAAGTTAAGACTCCCTCTACTCAACTTCCTTGAGAAGCACGACACAACTTCAAGTTGTCATAAAGAGAGATATGAGGAGAGTTCTGCTGCACTTTTTGTGGTTTTCGTTATTTTTGGTTTTTTTTTTATATTAAGTAAGCTGAGGAGCAACCTATGTAAATTTAGCTTACAAGATCCAACAAGACAAGAACTAAGTTATTTTCAGCATTCCGTAAATAGTTTATTTTTTTCTATTAACCTCTGATAGTACAATTCTGATTGTGATGCATCAGTAAGTTTCCTTCTTAGCCTCCAAAACAGTTACCTTCTGTATCAGAGGAAAACGTTTTACCCATAGTGTATTCTGTAGGCACCAACTTGGTAAAAAAAATTACTTGGGATACAAATCGTTGAGGTACACAGGGAGGCTGACAGCCTTATTTATGGAGTACTTAATATCAGTGGTTGCCAGAAACAACAAGAATTGCTTATTTAATGATTAGATAGAAAAAACCAAAACAAAACAAACCCCAAAACCCCAAATCCAAACAAACAAACCAAAACAAACAAAACCACACACACAAAAAAAAAACCAAACCCAACCCCACACCAAACAAACAAATCCCAATCAACAGGAAAATTGGTATGGAAAAGTGCTGTGATTTCAGCACACAGTTGTAAAATAATGTCTGACAAAAATGCTGAAAAACAAGAACTATGATATAGAAGGCTGTACCTGTTTCTGTGCAAATCATGAGAAACGACCTAGAAAAGCATCTAGTGCTTAGAGACAGATATTATTGATGCTGTTAATCAGTTTGATTTTTCAGTAGCACTGCACACCAGACCACACAAGAAAAATCCTCACAAATAAATGTTTCCATCTAATGTATTCTAATAAATTTACGACTGAACTTTAAGTATCAGTCTAACTCACTATATTGGAAATATACCCTATTTTGTCTAGGAAAATGACCCTTTCTTTACAGAAAATAGTATTAGATGTGACTGCAATTACCTGGTCATGGTAGTTATCCCATAGTATACAAACAGATAAGAAAAAGCTAAGAGGAAGTCTCCTTGATCCTGATAACTCATTCTGACTACTATTTAAAAATGCAGAAAGCTTCCCTTGGGAATTCTTGCCATGTGTTGTTAACAAAGAAAGTGGGAGGTACCTATTGTGAATCAAGCAGAAATAAATGCAGGTCATTCTGTACAATTGCATACTGCATATGTTTGCTGCATATGCTTACCTCAGTAAACCTAGTAAAATGTAATTTCTCTTTGTTTTAAGGGACTAAAGATTATTCTACCTAATATTATTTTTCTCTTTTCAAGACAGGAATGAGAGGTTATATTGGACCATCATGTTTATTTAGATATTTAATTTTGAGGGGTATACTGGCAACAATACTCAGATTTATAGCTTTTTACTGCACACAGAGGGATATTTTTAACTTAATAATGTGCAATATCTATCGTGTTATAAATTATGTTTTTATTCTATGTGTGCTCTAACTTGATTTTTGTTTGACTGTGTTAATTTATAATTTGATACTTGATGAACGTTTTTGTTCATTTTGCTATGTATAATCCAGTATGTGTTTTGATCACAGTCCTTTCCTTCTGTATTTATTATCATTTAAATAATACAAATGCAAACATCTGAATAAAAGCATAAACATTAGGAATGAAAAATTAAAGATGTTACAATGAGACATTGTTTTGTAGATTAAATGGTCTAGTATGTATTTGAAGAAGTGGATAGTCACTTCTCAAATTGTTTACTGACTGAATTATTTTTGTGATTTATTTAGGTAACATCTTGGTACAAGAAAAACATCAGAGATTATTTTTACAAGCAAAACTTAGGCTCATCTCTATTGGAAAATGAAAAATTACTTCAAGAGCTTGAGGAAATGGATGTCAAAATGAAAGTAAGAAATATGGTAATTGGTCAGTGAAGGAACTTTAAAATGGAGTAGAAAAATGTGAATTTAGGTATTTAATAAGCATGTACGGGAACAGATATTTGGTATGTGTACATGAGGCTTATATTTCTATGTCTATTTGAGAAAATTATTTTATTTCACTTTTTAAAGTGCAGGCCTCAATGTTTCTCAGTGTTTTTCACCTTTTAAATGTTTTAAAGCTATTGATAAGATAGCGGAAGAGTAATTCTTGAATATGTTTATCTAATTTTTCAGTTAGTAAACAATTTCCAGATTGGTTATTTATACATTAAATCACATTGAAAAACAAACCAAAACAAACTCCAACCCCCCAAAACAATCAAAAAAATGAAACCCCAACAAAAACCGAGGAAAAGCAATTTTATTGGAAAGTTATCAAATGTTAATGTTCATAAAGAATACAAAGCAAACCCAGGCTATCTTTCTCTTCTTTTGAGTTTTTCCAAGACTAGAATTCCATTGGAGATTTTGACAAGTATTGCATTTCAACTGCATAGCAGTTTATTAACACACTCCTGTATTTTGATAATTAGAAGTAAGCATGCAAAGAAAAATATTTTTTTCTTTATGGGCAATTTTATTTTTACCTAAATGTCTTTTTTTTATGCATGAAATATAAATATGTGTTTGTTTATAAGATGTTTCTCTCTCAATAAGTTTTCTGTAATGTCACCTCACTGCTTTGGATGAGTGCTCCTTTTTTTTTTTTTTTTGTTNNNNTTTTTTTTTTTTGTTGTTGTTGTTAATGGTTTCACTTGGAATTTTTTGTTTGTTTGTGTTTGTTTTTGTTTTTGTTTTGTTGTTTTTTTTTTATATGCCACTCTCTCTCTCCTGGTATTATCTTCTAACAAGTCTCAACACTTTTCTGGGAGGTGATAGACTTTGAATTACTCTTTGTTCTTTCTGTCTGTTGGTTACAACAACTCACTGTTAAACACACAGAGAGCCATCCACTGACCTTTCCAACAGGCAGATCACATGGTAGTTGTCAGAGCTTGCTACTGGAAGCAGCTATTATCTAGCCAATATTTTAATTTATTCTTGGTTAAGTCATTTGGCTTAGGGTTCTGTTAGTCATGGGAGTGTGGTCTTACCCAGTAGGAGTTTCTCCTGTTTATATTTTCCAGACCATTTTTGCCAGCAAACACACTAGTAACTGCTAACTCTGCTTCTGAAATTGTGTCAAAGAATGTGGAATGCCAATACAGAGAACTCTCTCATTAAAATTATAGCTTGCTGAGAAATCCCTTCTAGTAGAAATACTATTTTAATTGGTGATAGCTTTCAGACCTATAGATGTGATAAAGGTTTTCCTGATGTTGTCCTTGTTCCTGTTATCATTATTGTTGTTAAAGTGTGTTACTTTTGTATGCATATGAAATTTTTCCTGTTAGGATTGGACTTCCACTGTGGAACAACTGGAAGCTGAAGCACTTAAGATCTTGCTTTCAGAGGACTACACAGAAAAAGAACATCTAAAGCTTTCAAGTCAGAAAATCTGCCTGTTGAGAGAAGAAGTGTGCCTCCATATGGAAGAAAGGAAAGCCCTGCTACGAGAGGCCAATGACTTCTTTCAGACTGCTGGGAAGGTTGGTAGGAAGCCAAGTCTGTAATAAGAGCCTGGTAATACAACTGTCTGTGTGCTCTTAAAGGCTGATATATGTGAGATTATGCAAACAGTTTGCTAAACAATTTGGAATGGAAAATTATAAATCTGATTACCCTTTAACATAATCAGACATGAGAAAATCAAGGACAATATATAGTTCTTCCTATTGGACATGTCATGTACTGTACAGTCTACAAAAAATACCTATATAGGCAAGGAAATGTTAATAGCATAACCACAATCAGATGTCAGACTTTGTCAATTTCCAGCATGTCTTTCAGACAGTGAAGAAATGAGTTATTGGAACAATTTATATGTTTGGCTTACTGTATTATAAAAGTAAGCTGTGTTATTACATATATCAACACAGTAATGCAAACATTTTTTTCCAAAACCTTTTTGTTGGAAGACTAGTTAAAAACATTTACATTTTAAAATGTCCAAAGACCAAATGATCTTTTTGTATATTTTAAAGTGTATTGTTTGCAGGTTGTTTATAGAAGTCTTGGAACAAATTGTTTCCAAGAATAGTTACAACAGTAATTTTCGTACCTCTATTAATTAGCTCTATTAAACATGCTGAAAAATAGCTCCTCAACCTTTTGCCCTCACTTGTTTCATCTTAAGCACCAGGTGGGGCTGTATCACAATTGTCTTTAACCTGTAACCTGTATCATGTTCTTTGATATTTTTCCTTTGGGTTTTTTTTGTTTGTTTGTTTGGTTTTTTAAACAATATGTAAACAATACTTGTTGAAATTATTTACAGAGCCTTGAAGTGAGAGATCTCTTTTGCTCCAGTAAGCCTGTAATTTTTTTGTTTTCACTTAGAATGGGGATCTGGGATCGGCTAATGATCCTTTTTTGAAAGACATTTGGATTTGTTACAAAGTGTTTTTTTTTTCTTTTTTATTAGCAGGAAATGTCCAAAATGGCTTATGAAAGAGAGATATCATTTTCCCTCACAAGAATTAAGTTCATGTTATCTTCAGTGCATTGGTGTTCATTTTAATTATAGCTTTTAAGGTTTTGCTAGCGTAACTGATTTTTCCCTACTAATCTTCCATGTTGAAATGGAAAAAAAACAAACCAACTCATCCTGTCATTAATGTAATGCATTTAGATAACTAATTATAACTCTCTGGTATCTTTAACTTGCGAATATATAAGTTTCAAAGCATTTTTATGTTATCAGCTGATAGATTAAATGATAGAATTTTCATTCATTTTATGCTCTGGTATCACAGTTGCATGTGGAGGTGAAGCTCCTCCTCTCATATTCTGTTGTCAATGCCATAATATGCTTATATTATAACAAAACCAACAACAAGCAGAGATATACACATATGTTAAATCTCAAAAACTGTCAGAGATAGAAGTGGACTATTTAAAGTTGATTTGGTTGTGCTCCTGACAGTCTGAATTTTGAACCTCATGCTGTAAGCAGAATAGAAAGAGTATAGAACTACCAGTGACCAGAGCAGTTGCTATGGAAAAAAAAGTCAATCCAGATAATATCTTGCCATAATCGGGTTTTTTACTAGCAACTTAATTCGAATATCAGGAAACATATTTCTGTGCAGCCTCAATTGATTGAAGTAGTAACAGCACTGAGAAGGCAGGCAATAAAACACAATATCTCTTCTTGAAAGTACAGATTGATGAACATGCAAGGCATTCAGATTAGGAAGACAATCTGCAGATCATACCTGGTTTTTTTAAATTTTTTTTCCCCTTCCATCCTGGTTCTGCTCTAAATCTTTTGTCCAGTTGCCATCCCAATCATGTTCCTCCTTGAGACATTTACAGTGGCAGTGATATGTACATTTCTTACTGTATTTTTGCAATACTCAAACCACATGCTTACATTTGCTACTTACCTCTTAAATATGTCCACTAGCAATACATACAATAAGTCTGGCCCAGTGGTTAACTCCTTCTGAAATGCTTCTTAGTTTTTAATCATTCTTGAACGTTTTACAACTTTCCTACGACTCTTTAATATTAAACATGGAAAATAAAGGAAAAGAGAGTATAGGCATAAAAACCCCAAAGCTGCATGTGCACAAAGTCAAAGCCTACCTAATTACCAAAAATGTATTTAGTTTACTTTTTGGCAACGTGTCTGATATATTTAAAATGTTAAAAGGAAGAATTTTGTTACAGCTTCTTAGAAATGCACTTAACAATACCTTGAGTGCTGGTGTGCTGTATTACTCATTATTTTGGCTCTGCTTTAGTTTATCTAACAGACATGATTATGCTGGAAAAAATACAATACCTTTAAATTAAAAGAGAAATCATGATTTTGCACACCCTTACTTATGTTAATTTTATATTTGTGCATGTGTTCTTCTGGGCCATGCAAAGTCAATAAAAAAAATCTCTGAAGATGATCAGAGGGCTGGAGCACCTCTCCTATGGGGACAGGCTGTGAGAGTTGCACTTGTTCAGCCTGGAGAAGAGAAGGCTCCAGGCAGGTCTTATAGCAACCTTCCAGTATCTGAAGGGGGCCAACAAGTAAGCCAAGAAGGGATATTTAACAAGCACTTGTAGTGAGAAGACAAGGGAAAGGACTGAAGCTTGTGGAGGATGGATTTAGAATAGATATTAAGAAGAAATTATACAATTATACAATTATAAAATACATGTTGCTCAGGGAGGTCACGAATGCCCCCTCTCTGGGGGTGTTCAGGGCCAGGTTGGATGAGACCTTGAACAATGTGGTCTAGTGGAAGGTGTCCCTGCCCATGCCAGTGGCATTGGAAATAGGTGATATTTAACATCCCTTCCAACCCAAACCACTGTATGAATCTGTGACTGTCAAGATCTAAATTAAGTAATATTTTTTATTCCTGAAAAAAAGTCAAATATTAAATGTCTATTAATTACTTATTTACATAAAAGAATATGCATGCACATTTTAAACAGAAGCATTCACAACCTATTTATTTATTTGCAGGTACTTGATGGTCTTGAAGATATTGAGAATTACGTTAAAATCTTTAATTCAAAAGGCTTACATTTGCCTATCTTGACAATGAAGTACGAGGAAATACAGGAAAAAATTCAAGTCTGCACAATGAGTGCCTTGCAGAAGGGACAAACTTTAGTTAATAAATCAGGTTCTCACAGGTATTTCATCCCTTTTTGCATATTTTCTACATTTCTCCATATCTGTCTGTTGCCTTATAACTGGACTAGTTAGAATCAGCCTACATTTAGAGCCAGTGTAGTTAACTAAGATGTGTAGTTAACTAAGATGTGAAGTTAACTAAGATGTGTAGTTAAAGGATGTGAAACTCAAGGTTTCTACAATGCTTATCTGCTGGTATTTACACAAGCCAACTCATGTTGGAAGAGAAATAGGTTATAGAAAAGTGACAGAAGGCAGGTACACATCTCAATCCTAGAGCATTTCAAAATCAAAACATTGCTAAGTTTGATTTTTGAACTCTCATATTTTAAAAATTAAAACCAACTAGAAAAAAAAACAGGATGAGGAAAAAAAATTACATATTAATTTTACAATAACTATGCTGTCAGGAAGTTTTGTCCTTTAAAAGAACCATTATTTGCCAGCCAATTAGTTTCCCTATGCATCTAAGAACTGTATTTTACTGTTAGCTCATGATAACTAATGATACTTCCAAAGATTTTGGTGAGATCTAAATTATCATTTTCAGAAGCTATAAATCTTGTTCTTTTACTGCTTGCTTTGGAGTGGTCCTAGTAGTAGTTGTTTTTAAACATACCTCATTTTAAGGAGTACTGGAACAGAGGAATGATATTTTTAGAACTTAAGGATAAAACTAACAGGATGTTAATCCTTGAAAAAGTAATTTATGAAATTCAAAACCACCTACTCCCTCAAAAGAACTTAAATTTTGGTTTCTCTTTGTGACCAGTTCTTAGATCTGATTAATAAAGAATAGTCTATTAATACCATAATGTATGTTAGTAGCATAGATAAAGGTTTTCTTTGAGGTTGCAGAATTTAACTCTGAATCAGATCTGAAGTGAGGGGAAAATTGCCTTTTATTGTAGAGGTCAAAGGAGGAAACCTTGAGTAATTGCCTTCATTAGCATGTTTCTCATGAAAATGAAGTAATGAAAAACATATTACAAATACTCTTAATGATGAATAAATTTCAATAGTGAGTCAATTGATATGTGAGTTTCATTTGCTTAATATCAAAACTTGAATCTTAATTGTATGTGGTAACTTCCATGCAATTTGAAAAGGACTGCCTCAAGTATTCAGATTGTGAATTGCTAAATATTTAAAGCTACGGAAAAGCTATTGTTTTGTAAAATGTTGACTTTTCTGTTAAAGAAGCAGCTTCAAGAAAGTGTTCACTTAGAATGTGTATGGCTTTCTCTTTCCAGTTACTGTAAAAATACTGAAAAATATTTGAAAGTCCTATTTAAAAATATTTTTACTCTTTTTGCGTTGTTCCATTTGTAGTTTTAGTCTTTATATAGATAACTAAAATCATAATTATTTGTGAAATGAGGCATTTCTCTGTGGTTCAGATTATCTGGCATGTATGTCTAAGTTACGCATTGGTGACAAACTATTTATCTTGAAAATGTCATTTCTGTGTCCTACTCATTACCTATTTTCTTTGGATTTATTTTAGTATTTATCTTCATTATTTTTCTCTTACGTGTCATAGTTTAAAATTAATAAGTTGCTTGTCATCTGAAATGACAGAAAAAGGTATTATTATTTAAAAAAAAGTATCACTCCACTTGTTGAGGAAAAATGAGAAATAACAGTTCTATTTTCCCATTTTAGCACTTGGGTGGCAGGAATTCAGAAAATGATGGACCATGTTAAAGGAAGAGTAGATCAATTACCCAGACAGTGTACAGATTATAAAGAGCTTACTTTGAAGAAACAACGATGGACTGCCTCACTTGAAGATCATCTAAATAAGGTATGCCACGACACATCTTATACTTAACGCCTTAATAAACAGTTCATTGCATTTCCATAATTTAGCTATGTGAGTATTAAAGTTGACTCAAATAACTGCAAATAATATATTGGTTTGCTAGAGAGCACATAGTTGTAGTTAGAATGCTGAATGCTGTTATCAGTACAAATGAATCTAAAGCTGTTCTGAAAAATGCAGCTGTTTCATGAGAGCATTTTACCAGTAAAATAATGGATATGCTTAGATAATGAGCTATTATAATTTGTTATTTTGGAAAAGAATTGAGCAATCAAGACTGTGACCTGTGTGCAGGTTTCCTATACTCTTTCTGTCTTTTTTTTTTTATTTGGCTGAAGATAAAAATAGAAGTGTGGCAAAACTGAGCATTAATAAGCATGGCAGCTGTGAACCACAGCAAAGTTTCAGTGAGGCTGAAGAGAATAGATCATACTTATGATAAAAATTCTCTTTATTCATTAAGATATTGATGCATTAATGACATCACAACCTTCTTGAAGCAGCTGGATGCTCTATAGTAATGGCTTGTTAGAGAGAGAATAAACACGTGACTCCTAAATGAGGTTCCATATTTAAATATAAAAATATAATCTTTTACTAAGATTAATACTAAGGAAATCTCTGTGCATGGACCAAAAAAAAAAAAAAAAAGGTGAAAATATTCCTGAGTTTAGCTGGAAGGAAAAAAAAGTAAAAGAAAAAAAAGATTTGGTTGCAGCTGCTGTTAGTTGTGTAGAAATTGTCATCAGGATATTGTGAATCTTAGGCTAAAATTTCTTTTTTTGAAGGTAATTTTTGCTCAAGGTGTAGACCTCAACTTTGAAATGCGATTTCATTCTGCAGTTTGTTCTAATCACATTGTTCCAGTCTTACATTAGAGAGCAGTTTTAAGATTTAAGTATGTTATCTATCATTGCCATAAACAGTGCTTATTGTTATATTCCTACCAAGCAAAATACTTTTCATTCCAACACTTTGCTAATGCAAAGTATCCCCAAGAATCTGGTGCTAGATTCAGCTGTTTCTGAGCTTCACTTAATAAGGTTTCAATCTCAACCAATGGAGATTTAAAATGTATGGCACATGTGAATTCACTTTTCTAATAATAACTATATATGCTATACCTGGTATCTTCTGCCCTTGCCTTTCATAATGTGCTTTGTTATCATCATGCATGTATAACATCTTATAGTGACAATTAAATGGAGTTGTGAAATGTATCTGCACAGAAATAAGTTTCTTGTCTTGGTAGAGAAACTTTAAATGTACTTTTTTTTTGTACTTTTTTTTTTTTTTAATGTACCACTCTATCTTCCAAACAAAACAAAACAAACAAATGAAGAAAACCCAAACCATGCAAACAAACAAAACTCAAAAAAAATCACCCAGCCAATAAAAAACAAACCCAAAGGAAAGCACTGACAATAAAATGAGAGTAAAGAGGAAAGTTTTTTTTCTTAAATTCTGACTTGGTCTAGAATTTTCTTAGACACCATGTCTGTTAAAATTTTCTGAAGGGAAATAGTATATTTCTCTTTATGTTTTCATTCCTGAATTTCTCTGATTATACAAAGTACATCAACAGACAAATGTTACTTCACTTTTTTTTTAATGTAAAATGATGGTTTACACTGTTTCAACACTGAGTACTTGTATAAACTAACTGTGTAAACAATGCTTTCAATTAAAGGTATCACGGCTGATTAAAAACATCACCCCGATGCTTGCAGTTGGTATGGAGATTGGTTCATATTTGTCCGAATCAGAAAGAGTTTTGAACAAACACCTTGAACTGGCTAAAGAAACAAAGGTAAAAAAACCAACAAAACCCACCAAAAGACCCCAAAGCAAAACTAAGTTTTAATAATAGTAAGTACTTTTAGAAACAAATGCATGATGTATGTAATTCTAAATAAGGTGAGAGACTGAGAGTTTCATATGCATTCTTGGAAAGAAAATATGTTTATGGTATACTTTAAAATCGTAGTTAATTAACAAAACCACAGATAGCAATAGAAGTCAGCCCTCCTGATATCATTGGTTATCTCCATTTTGTCAATCTTATTGTGCTATTTGTTGCTACCTCAGGATTTCAGTATCAACCCTTGACAGGAAGACTCTTCAAAGATGGGTTGCTACTCCTAAGGTACCAAGTCAGAGCCATTTCTTGTGGTTTATCATGCTGAATAAAAGTGATGAATAAGAGAAGAGAAGAAAAAGAAAAAGAAAAAAAAAAAGGTGGAGAAAGCTTGAAAAGAGTTGTAAAGTTGCCATCAGATATGCATTAGTTATGCAGGGAATGTAGCCATGGTATTGAAAGCACTGGAGCACTTGGCTCTGTAGCACAGATGAGGTTATTTTTATATCACATACAGGGCCTTTCTAACTCCTGTGGAAGTCCTGGAGTATCTGAAAGTGGCTTAAAACCAGTTGAACCCTCTCCATGGTCTTGATGAAGGTGCATATTTCATGGTTAAGCTGAAGAAAAAGGAGATCAGGAGAAATTAAATTCACTTTAAACAAATTCTGAAGAGCACATAGAAAGAGCAAAGCTCAAGAGCAAGGGCCCCTTTTTATTCCACAAGACTGTATAATAAATGTTAGTATCTTTTCTGCCAAATGTTTGCATCTCAGTGTGTTACCTTTATTTGTTGTAGTGTCCAGTCTGCCCTGGCAATAGCAGCTTATTATTTGTGTGCTATGCTAGTTTGTTCATTTGGCTGAATGCCAGGGGTAGGTACACTGTTACTAAGTATACAAAAGTAGATGAGTGCATAGACACAGATATATGAAGCTATGAGTTAAGAAAGTGAATCTGAAAACAAGAATGCAAACTTAATCACAGAAAATATTGGTAACTCAGCTCTCGCTCACACAACATCCTGTGATTTTATTCTAGGGCTGAGCAGTTGATGCAGTTCCAGATACCACTGTTTGATCTCCCTCTATTTCTGCAGATTTCCTGCAAGCAAGGCCAGTAGTTTGGGTTGCACTGCAGTGCAGTCTAGCTTGATGGGCAGTAATTAGTCTGGAGCTAGGAAACAATTATCGATTCACAAATGAAGACATGGGTGGAATCAAGATTAATAAGTGCTACAAGGATAGATCTTAAAGCAGTAGGCTTGTGAGGTGCCTCTGGAGTCTCATTCTAAAGTGGACGCTGAATTCTTCTATGGGATTTGAGTATCAGATAAGCAGTTAAGAGGGAGACTCAAGAATGTCAGTCCATAAAATTTGGCTATACTGTTTATTAAAGGAATTGTATTGGTTCTGGCTATCAAAGTTCTCATATGGAATGCTTCTGTGTGATTTACCTAGTCTGAATACTAAGATTCCTACTTTTTTCACCGGTGAAAATACATATCTTAATATCTACATTCATAGATTTTAGGGAAGAAATGGTTATTTTCACCATAAAATGTCTTCTTTAACTAAGTAATTGAATTATGCATAAGAAAGCAACACCATTGAAAGTTAATAACATGAGATCAAATCCTTTTAAGTCATTATATGTATTGTTCTGTGCTTCTACCCTCAAAGGAAATTTCACATGAACTCGAAGCAGCTGAAAGAATCATCAAAGATATTGAAGAGTTTGAACCTGAGCAGGTGGCACCTTTTACTAGCCAAATTGACTACCTGAATGAAGAACTGAAAAAAATTGAAAAAAAAATTTGTTCAAAACTAGAAATTCTCAAAACTTACGTGGCCTTTTTAAAGTCAGCTATGGAGGTAACTGTTACTTATTTATCCTTTGAGTAGACTGTGAAAACCTTACAAGTGAAAAATGTGCATTTAGATAACTAAGACAAATCCTGTAGGTGCAGTACTATGGAAGCACTGCAACCCTTTGTTAGCTCCTTTCTACTTTAAAGGAGTTTTGTTCCATCACGGCAAGCAGCTCTGGTCATTGAAGTTGCATGAACATAATGATTAGTCTACATACACATTTTCTGCTGATTTAAATCAAAATAGCAGGAAGTGTTACAATTTATTTTTTTCTCTTTCTCCTGTGCATATGTGCATTCATATACATAGTGAAAATACTTGTGAATGATCTCTGGATGATTGTACTGATTTTCCTTCGTATAATTCTCAGAAGATGTTGATATAGATATTTATCATATTCTAAGATGTTGATACAGGTATTTATCATTGTTTCACATTACTTCCACTGAAGTGCTAATTCATCTGATGGAGTTTAAAGATTAAGCACAAACCAGCTCTACCTGAAATCATTATCAGTTCAATACCAACATAATTTTGTTAGCTGTGCTAATGATGCCAAGGGCAGTTAGTTTTCGGCTTGATGAAAACCGGTTTGTTTTAAGATTTTACAAGACCTTTTTTTTTTTTTNTTTTTTTTTTTTTTTTTTTTTTTTTTTTGGAGGAGGGGGTGTTGCTTTTTTTTATATTTAGAAAGAATTGGAACTTATCAGATAAAGTTTGTCATGGAATTTATTTATTTGGAGATAAACTGCCAAAAATTTGGATTACATTACAACTGGTTATTGCTAACTTCAATTAATATTAAACAGAACTGTGAAAACCTTTACACTGAAACACTAGCATATAATATCCATGTAATGATACATCACGGAAATACAACAAATTCCTTGCACCTATCTGCTTGCCACCAGCTGAATTATTCAAAACTTTTTTGTTATTTATTATTTGTATAGGTTTTAGGAAGTATGATAGATTTTAAAGCCTGGAGAGGATTCAGAGGCTGCTATTCAATTTTATAATTTCTGTTTACCTAAAAAAAAAGGTTTCTTTTCTTTCTTTCTTTCTTTTTTTCTTTTTTTTTAATATTTAATGTCTATGTGTAGGTAAATGATGATATTCAAAATGTGAAGAAATTCTATAAATCAGAACCACTACAAACAAACAGGGAGGCTGAAAATAAAATTTTCGTGGAGTCAGCTAATACCCAGTGGCAAAAGGCTATAAGGAAGATTTTTTCCACACAAAACATGGGTTGCAATTTTCTTAATTTAGTAAATATAGTGAGTATAATCTGATAAACTGTATTAAATATTTTATGTATGTCTGTGGTCAGGCCTAATTCTAGTTCTGTCACTGATGGATTGTAATTTCTCCAGTACCTACTTTTAAAGGGACTAATGATGCTATGCACTTTTAAAGTACTGAAGGGTTATTTAAGTGCTAATGACATTATAAGTAATATAAAAAGTTTTGTGATTAATAATGAACTTATCATTGATAAATGATCCAGTACACACATACAAATGTAATATATGCACATACCTTATTTATTCATGTTGGAAACATAAACATGTACAGTATTATTTTACTTCCACTAAGAGGCGGTCTTTACTAATTGAGTGTATAAAGTCCTTCTAAAGAAGTGAGGGCTAGAGCTGCTTCCTGGTGTCTTGACATTCTGTCTTGGGTTCAGCTACACTGTTCAGGCATCCCTATCAAATTTTCCAGCAGCCCTTCATGAGATGACCATTTGAGATGTGCCATCATTCCCTAAGCCACCATTCCTAAAATGATCCTAATTGATGTACACAGCCTGGATACGCAGCTGTTCATTCTGTTTTTATAGGACAGACAAGGGAACCGTTCCATTAGGGTGAGGAAGAGGAGCTGGTGTTGAGAACATACAGCAGCATGCAAAATGAAGTGGAAAAACCTGCTTAAGGAGGGAAAGTGCTCAGACAGTTAATGTGGGCCAAAGTGTTTGCTCTAACAGCCGGATGCAGCCAGGCACAACAGATAAGATAATGCAAAGACAAGCTAAATATGTGTGAATATGACGTTTCACAGCAATCATTTAAAATCTTAACATATATTCCGATATTTCCTATCTAAATACCTGGAAGTATGCTGCCACCATATTTTCTGCTACTCTGTTCCCATGATATTCTTATGGCTTTTAGATATCTGGAAGATACAGTTCATTAAAGTGATTTGCAAACACAAAGAAAAATTCTGAAATGGGAAAACCAGAAACAGCATTATCCCATTTCTTGATATTTCTGATATAGAGTCTGTTAAAAAGAGGAAAAAAAACACCAAATGTTTAAATGTTAACACTTCTGTCCTACAAACAAACAATTATTCCTCCCATGTTTTGATGCTGCTTTGGATATCAGCACTAAGTAGTGTTCTCCATCTGCTTATTTCCAGTTGCTATTCTCTAAAAGGCCTTTTAGCATAGTATTTGCTTTTAATGTTAAACAGCCATCAGGTGGCAATAACTCAGTCATTGTTGGTCTGTTCCAGGTCTTACACTCTAAATTTAACCATGTCCTCATTATGCAAAGTTTTTTGATTTATGTCTATTTCTAAAGGAACAGCATATTTAAAGTCACTCAGAATCAGACATGTTCAAGGAAGTTATGCTAAAATACATTTTTTTTAATTAAACTTTGTTGCAGCTTTAATGTTAATAGGTTTTAATTGTATTCTATAAAAATATGTCTGTTTATTTGCCAGGCAAATGAGAGTTTAATATTAAACGTGGAAAAATCTGTACGATTAACAGAAGATACTATTGTTAATCTGAGTAAAGAAAAGAAAGAACTGACTGATCTTTGGGTAATCTGGAATTTTAAAATTACTCAAGTAAAACCTGCCAAGCAACAGAGCCAGATATTTAAAGAACAACTAAAAATTGTAAGTTGTAACTAAATCTCTCTGATATATTGTGTCATTTAAGAAAGAGAGATGATCAGTAAGATACTTCTCCATAGTCTATTCTGCCTTTCAGGTAGTCATCCAGAAACATGAAATACTACTTATCTGTTTTTTGCATTTCTTCAAACATGTACAAGTCTAAGTTCCCACTTCAAATTGTAATTTTTAACCAAGTTCATATACTATACAAGCAATACCTTAGTTTTTTGGGGGTCTTGGGGTATTTTTTGTTTTGTTTTTGGTTTTTTTTAAGAAAGCACCATCTTGTTGCAACTTCACAGTTATACTAAACACTGTCCTAATAGCTACTAAAGTCCAACCATGTTCGTAAGGAGAGATGATTGAAACCTCCTTGACACAGTGACAGTCTGCAGTGCTCCTTAACTAGGCTACTAGCAGAACTGGAGGTGTTCAGCTACTGTTTGTCTAGTGAAATTTATCAATAACTTACATTTGTTATCACAGAAAATACACTGTCCATATGGGTCCTCGAATGTCAGTATCTGAGTCATTTTTGCATGCTGTCTTGAAGATTTCCTATGACTCTTGTCAGTCAGAGAATTTGAGACAGATTTTGCTGGCAGTATTTGAGCGCCTGTTTTGAGTCATTACAAATTTAGATTTGAGTTTAAATTTTATGTATTTATTTATTTACTAGAGATACAGCACTGAAATGTTTGATTATCTTTTAGACTACCCACGGATTAGAGATTATGCAAGAGTCACTTCAGTTTACAGCAACAGTTGACCTTGAAACTGACCTTTTGATTGTTTTGGAACTACAAGAAAAACTTAATCAAATGAAACCACAGTATCAGGTGAGAGTGAAATGCACATTGGATCAAAGGCTGGTTTTGGTACAGTAAAGATTCACATTGTCCCCAGACACTCTGTCTGGGATTGCAGTGTTGTGTATTTTAAATTATAGGTCTGTGTATATGGCAAGGGAGAAGACATTTTACTTTTATTGTCCAGAGAACATCCTGTGTGCTATTAGCTGTGTACTAAAATGGGACAGAAGGATTGGGACGGTGAAACTACAAGTTGCATGCATTTGGGTTAAAAGCTGATCAGAGGCTGATGTATGTCATACTGAGATTCCTTCCTCCTCTGAGTGTTAGTAATGCAGTCTGCCATTTCCCTACGAGTCAGCTTGACTTGTTTTGATCCAAGACACTTTCTGGGTGACAGCTGAGATTTGTGCACAGCAAACAGTAAAGTATGTGGAGAGTAAAGTATAACATTGACTTTTCCCAAGGCAATTTACCATGGTCAGGTTGTTATCTCATCAAATGTAAAGCAAAACTTTCGAATATGCTTGTGTCATTTGAGTAACTTTTTAAATTTTTGCTAGCAACTGAATGCTGAGCTTGAGTACCTGATAAAATTATTAGAATTGCCAAGCCAGAAAGGATTTCCTTTGAAAGAGAATTCGGAGGGAGTAAGTGAGCTTATTAATTTCCATCAAATGGTAAAGGACACAATGACAAAATATAATGAGATTTTCAACAAGACAGTCAAGTTTCATCACATCAAAAATGAAGTGAGTGTAATCTTTTAAGATATATACCTTCTTCCTGTCACAGACTCTTTTTGGTTTTAATGTCTTGTTCTGTTTGGGTTTTTTTTGTGGGAGGTGTGTGGGTGTGTGTGTGTGGTTTTGTTGGGTTTTTTTCCCAAAAAAATTCCCACATTAACTGATCAGAATTAAAATTTTGGATCTAAAATTGCATGAAATGGATAATATAAAATTCAGATCTGAACATAAGTTTAATTAGTTAAATCCATATCAACAAAGTTTAGAGTAACACATTATGGATGAGGGAAGAAGCTTCTTTTCACGTAAATTTGAAAACACTCTGATTTTCATTTCAATATATTTCAGCTGGAATGTCTATTGAAATCAGGAGAACTGGATGTTCCTGAAATATGTGAGAACCCTGAAAACGTGCACCATGCTAAAGCCTACCTTGTGAATGCTCAGGAGAAACATGCACATATCAGACAGCTATATAAGCTGATTAGTACCCAAGGAGTAGATATCTTGTCTGCAGTGCAGGAACCTGTAAGTAGAATTAGAATAATCTGTGAAATCAAGGATAAATATGAAAAAAAGACTATCTGACCTAGCTTTTAGACTTACACAAATGTATTAATATTCTGAGAAAAACAAATACAGATCTTAAAGATCCTTTAAAAAGAAAGCCAATGAGAAAACGTAAAACAGCTGATCATTTTTAGATTTCTGCTTTTAGAATTGGCAGATATACAGCTACTAAATTAAATTAAACATTCAGGAATGAGGAAATTTATTCATTAGTAGTTACATTACAAGTTGTTTTTGTCAAGATAAGAAATATTTCTTTGAAATATTTCTTTGAAATCTCATTTTATTTTTCAAATGCCATATCTATATATTACAGTCTTGCTATTAGGTAAAGGTTGTTTTGCATAATTATTCTCATATAAACATAGGATAACAAAAGAACAAAAAGAAAATATAATCACAATGTTACCGTATTTATTGGAGGGGTAATTAATTGATTGAGATATGATTTTTCAAAATTAATCTTGTTTATTAATTTTGGTATTCAGAATCCTTGCCAGCCTGATCACTACGTTTTTAATAAAAATTGATTCTTCACACGGTCATGGAAACATTATACAGATGATAACATAGGGTCTAGAACAAATAACTAGCAACAATATAACATTAATTGAACTGGAAGAGAAGGTTCTTGCAGTTAATTATACTGCTTGTCCACTAGATGGACTCAGGAAGCTTTTTTCTGCTTATAGCAAAAGGCAAAGATGAATTACAAGAGGCTTTAAGTATTTACTCACAACATATTATTTCCTGATTTGTGGGGCTAGCTAAAGCTTCAGGCAGCACTCAAACGCTTTCAGGGAGTTCTGTTGATGCCTTGTCAGACGCTGAATATTCTCATTCTTTCCAGGCTTCACAGGATGCTGGGGAAAGAAGGCAGATGACCTTATCCTGGCTCCTCTGGATGATCTGTGTATCTCCAGGGCTTCCCATCTTGGCAGGAGACTTTCAGGTGTAGGCAGGATATCTTGCAATGTGCAGTCTCAGCACAATGTCATGCTGGCTATGCAGGCCGATTATGTAGAGCCATTTAGAGCCTGTTCCTGGTAAACTTGAGGCAGGCAGTTTCCAGGCACTTCAGGATGCAATAAGGCAGAGAGGCAGAACAATGCCAGAAGCAGAGAGCAATGGTGGCAGGCAAGCACAAATACCTTGGCAGAGCACATTGTGTTACCTGCTCATCTCTTTTTATCAATACAGCCTGAGATTAATGGGCCTTTGGACACAGACTAGCCAATCTGTTAGCCAAGCTTGACCATATTAGGTGAAGCCATAGGTTTGCTTTACCCAAATTTGGGAAAAACATAGACCTTGCACAAGGCAGGCACAAGCTAAGTGTGTGTACCTTGTTTACCACAGAAGCAAAACAAGCCAGGGTCCTTAGACTCAGTGGCTCCAGGTTCTTTGTCCTCTTTCCCATGGTTGCTTCTCCCCATACTAGAAGGAGAGAGAACAGAAAAAAACATGTCTGGGCAAGCCAAGGCAGGTTCAGACCTATTTTGACCTATTCGGGTCTACCACGACATCTTATTAGTGGATTCATGACCGACTTGCATGGCAAAATAGATATTTTAGAAAGAAATTATTTACTCAGGGCAAAATTGTCATTGCCCTTTATCCATTTACTAGGGAGAAAGCAAGATATTCCCTTATGACCTGCCAGCCACATGTCCAGTCTGCCCCTCAGACTCCATAAACTGATTAACAGCAGAAAGGAGCTAATCTCCATGTGGTAAAGAACTTAGACTAGGCCATTTTCTTGTTGCTCAAAGAAGACACTGTGTGCGAGTTGTGATTTTGACAGAAAACTACTCCTCTAGTAATTTAAACTGTTGTGTACTTGCCTTTGTTACAGTGGAAGTTTAATAATTTGCCCTAGCCCACTGTGATTGACTATGCATGTTTTACCTCAAAATTATCTTAATTTTAAATTGGCTAAAGCAATACTTTTCCTGAGTTTCATTAATTTTTTTGTCTACTCCCTTTTTAGAATTGCTTGAATGTTTCAGTAAAGAACCTGAAGCAAGAAATTGCTAGATTCGAGTGTGATAGCATTAACTGGAGTTCCAAAGCCAGTAAGTATGAGGAGGAACTGTCACAGCATTTCCAGCACTGCACCACTCAACAGGAGATAAATGAGGTAAATTACATAAAACCCAGCATATTAACTGACTGTTAAAAAGGCTGTTGTGTTCTGTAATACAGAAGCCTAGAGGCTTCGTGGTTATACAGATGGTCTCTACACTTGTTCTTTAGATTGCACTTCTGTGCATCCGTGAAGCACAGAAACTAGCGTGAAATCCTTCCAAGTAAGATTCCAACGTTCCCTGTACCATGAAGCACAGGTAGTGGAAAAAACAGATACTGAAAGTTACCTTTTCTGATTTTATCTTTTGCTAAATAAATCCACAATTAAATAAAGAACGATTGTATTTTCTCAGAATCACCAAAGTAGAGCCATTAATGACTGGAACAGCACCTTATCTTTCCCTGCCATTTCCTGGCTGGCTGTTCTTTAATGTTTGCCACTTTGAAAATCTATTTTCAACAACCTACTTTCATGCATCTCTTTTTTTGTTAGTAGAATTACAGAAAGTTTTCTGTACAAATGTAAAGGGGAAAGTAAGTGGCTAACAGCATTGAAGTACCTCCTAGACTGGCTCACACAGGAAGCAAAACATTTTACTAGAACTGTTCTGTTAACAGAACTGTTTTTAAACCAGCTTTATAACTTGCTTTTAGTTGTGTGATAAATTGGAGCAATCAGAACCTAACCATGTCTCCTCCACTATCATTCTCTACTTGTGACAGACCAACTATAGTTAGGAACAGCTGACTGATTAATGACTATGACACAATGGATAAATTACAAAGTTCCTTTGAACTTGTGGGCTGAAGTCACTACAGCATATTAGGATGTATAGTTCCTTTGGTACTTCTCTTTCAATTTTGCAGAAAGTAGTGGACAACTGAGATACTTTTAGGTTTCTAAAATTGACAACCATGTATCGTCTTTGGTACAATTGCTGATGATAACGGTAGTTGTGTACATGCGCTCTGATGGGATGATATGTACATCTGAGCTGAATCTGAAGAGCGGCAGCAGCTGCAGACCTTTGACACATGAGCCATCATATCTGAAACAAGGTGATCTTATTTCACATACTGCTACGAGGAAAGCCTCTGGCATTATAAATGATCACCAGCCTGTGTACATGCCTAAGCCAGTGAAATAAACTAAAATAAACTCTTGCTCTTTGCTTCTTTTCCTCAAAATTAAACTGACAAATAAAGCTCTTGTCTTCTGAATACAAAATATTGCAAAGGTGGTTTTATTAACAGAGGGCTTTTAGGTAGATGTTATTATTCTACGTACTTACATGGGATAAAGAGCTTAAACTAACTGAACATCACAGTGCTGGTGATAGAATTCCCTTCCTTTCCATTACACTGAGTGAACACCATCTGTTTATTCAGTACTGGAGTAACTCAGCAACATCCCACTTGACAAAATGAAAATGAAAAATAGATATGGATTAACATTAGTATGTAATAATAATAGTAATAATTGATTGCTAGCTGTTTCAATAACTGTAGCTGCAAAATGAGCATTCATTATTTCCTGTGTTCTTTGGTGGGGAGAGGAACAGGGGGAAGTCTGTAATACTTTTTATTATTAAAATAGCCTCGAATATATTAACTAAATATCAGATTTTGGATATGACTTGAACTTGTTAAAATTAATTAAGTTTCATCTGTGTGTCTGGAGAGAGGGGCCCTAAAGCATTAGAACTACTGCATTTCTTTTATAACAGGTTCTTTAGATAAACATGATTTTACATAATTTATTCTACATGCCAAAGAATGTGAAATTATGAAAAAAAAAATCAGGATTTTTTTCATATTTCTCTATTTCAAATTTTATCAATTGCTCATAAATAATTTGAGAATGTGATCACAGAATTGCAATGTAATTAAAATAGTCCTTTTATAAGGTACCAGAAGCATATTTTAAGCAAGTTTTACTTGCCTCTAGCTTAAAGGCATTCAAATGTAACTGTAATATTTAAAAGATGTTTTTCAGTAAGTAAAAGTGCAAATTACATGCCCTTCAGAGAAAAAACATTGAAAAAAATTATATTGAAAAAAATCATAGTCCTTTAAAGACAATTTAACTGTAATGCTTATTAACATAACATTACCAATACAAAGAATAACATATGGTTTATTAATGGCACACTTGTAAGAGGTCATTAAAGCAAACAGATGAAGGGCATTAGGGAAAAAAAAGAATATAACAACCCTATATTATTATTAGCTCCATTGGTATACATATTATTATAAAAATTATGCTGATCATACAAGACTCTTCTTTTTAATGTGCATTAAACTCCTGGTAAATTGGCAATGCATCTCATCCAGAGATGCGCAAATGAAGCTAGCTTCCTAGAGCTTCATCAGTATCATCCCTATCATTCTGGTTTTTACAATATGTCACAAATTAAAGAAAACATAACCGCATCCATCTAAGTAAGAAAAGAGTTTTACAACAAATCTAATATAACTGAATTTAGAAGTATACATCTCTGGTCATACAAGTCCATATGAAAGGTCTTGAAAGGCATGAATTGTAACCAGATATAATAGTTCATCTTAATTTATTTTACTGTAGGAATAATTTTCCCTAACATTGAGCTTTCTGCACCAACTCTGTGCTAAATGGTAATGATATTCTGATATAGTACCAAACCTATTTAGCTGTACTTAGGAAAAGCTTTCCTTGATATCTGTTATCATACTCATGGAATAGTTATTTGAAAGGCCGGTGCTCATGTAGTATAAATCTTGACTCTGCAGAGAGCTAGGTTCATCTTTGTATGCTGTGAATAATTATACTAAGATGTTTGGACTAGCATAGTGTATAAAAATGTCCCCTGTGTAACTTCTTGTTAGATGGGAGGGGAAAAAAGCTCAAACAAAATGTAACATGCAACTTGGTATAAATAAGTAATAATGAATAAATAAATATTTACTTGCCCAAGCCCAGTAAAACTATGTTTTTCTGGAAACTAAATGTATGTATACATTTGCATGACTACCCATTTCCATTTCTAGTGCATAACTAGAGGACATAAGACTAGGTAAAAGCAGTTGAAGCTCTTGGATATAGAGATCAACTGCGCAGGGATCTCATCCTTTACCTCAGTCTTTTTTTTAGCTTCAACCATTCTGGAAACAGTTCTCAGCATTCAGAATGCAGAAATGTTGATTTAACAAGATTATGAGTTTCCACTACTGATAAGATATTCTGAGGAAAAAAGGATGCTTGGTGGGATGGCATAGTATTACTAATTTCCCTATTAAATTCTCAGTGTTTAGATTGTGGTCTTTTAAACAACTCTTGAAAAAAACTAAATTGAAATGTGCTGCACTTTTTTTTTTTTGTCCCCCCTTCACTAACAAATATGCTACTCTTTTTCAGCTTGGAGAATCATTTAAGGATCTCAAAAAGAAATTCAACAATTTGAAGTTTAACTATATTAAGAAGACTGAAAAAGCTCGAAATTTGAAAGTACTTAAAGTACAGATTCAGCAAGTTGATACGTACGCAGAGAAAATGCAGGTAATATGAGAAATTCTAGTCTTTGCTGGTTGAATTGCTGTGGCCTGTGCTTGAGGGAAATTGTAGAGTCCTACACCTGGGAAAGAATAAGCTCCTGTACCAGTTCAGGTTAGAGGTTGATATGCTAAAAGGCAGCTCTGCAGAAAAGGACCTGGTAGTCTTGGTGGACAATGAGTTAACTACAAGCCAGCAATATGGTCTTGTGGCCAAGAAGGTCAATGGTATCCCGAGGTGCAGTAAGAAATGAGTGGCCAGCACATTAAGGGAGGTTCTCCTTCCCTTCTACTCTGCCCTAGTTAGGCCATGTCTGGAGTACTGTGTCCAGCCCTGGCCTCCTCAGCTTGAGAGTGGCAGGAAACTACTGGAGACAGTCC